>VDFB02166784.1:0-40507 GCA_007258455.2 Sequoia sempervirens | reverse complement strand
AAAAAGTTGTAGATGCAACAGGTACACTCTGACCCACATCAGATGCAAGCAGACTCTCTTCGTGACTTTCATTAACTAAAACTTCATGCTCCTTGGCCATATCAGGTGTGGCATGAGTAGGTAGATTAGTAGTGGTCTCCCCATATTTCACTTCAAACACATCCTTTATGCATTGGCTTCTATAAGCTGGTAGCACTATATCTTTACTTTCTTTTTGTTTTTTCTCTACATTTTCTCTGCACTCTTTTTCTTGCCTGTAAAATAAAAAGAAATATCATATCATGTCTTATATACATAAAGCTCTTTCCTATAAAATTTCATTAAATGGTATTAAATCAATAATATACTACTTAGTGGATTTATAACTTGCTTGTTTGTCAAACCAAGACGCGATAAATATTCATTATTCTTGGCCACACGTTCTTCATGAAAGCGCTCATAATCTGTCACTGGAATTTCAACATTATGATCACTATCATCTAATTTGCGCCTTAAATTATTTTTCCTCATTTCCTGATGTCCCAAAAAACAATAATTTATAAATTAGCAACTTGATACAAAGATAATTAACCATAATAGAAATTGCATAAATACAAGTTTATGAGGTCTCAGTTTTAATGAACAGTCATTAAAAAACATAGGAAGTCTAAAGCACTGCAAACATCAATAGTCATTACATGTTGTGGGTATTTCAATCAATGGATATTAAATAATGGTTCCCTACAGAAATGCCAGTTGCATAAAAATCTTAGCAATGTATTTGAATCAATCCATCAAATCTTGGGATTGGAATAAGTAGTCCTTCACATTGGATGTGGATTCACCATTAGGTCAGCAATAAATTTGGTGTTCCTTGTCTTTTGGTTTCATTCCTCTATTCTTTTTTCTAATATACAATCTGATCTTTGTGGGCAATGAGTAGTTATATCTAAGTTTGTTTGGGATGAATGGGCTCAGAGTGAGGCAGATGCCGAGAATTTTTTTACATCGAAACCTCCTTCATCTAAAGTAGTAGAGCTCACAAACACTTGGGATATCTACATATTGCAAATCTCATTATCAAATATTATCCTAACTGTGAATTGGCATTTTCTGGATTTGATATAGCTCCATAGCTTGATTCCATTACTCTGCTACTTAGCTTGCTTAAGGTGCTTAGCTCATAGTTGAATTCTTGAAGCAATATCAAGTTTCAAATAATTCACCTACAGTTGAGTAGCTAATGCATTATACATGTCATGGTATACAATTCCTCAAGTGAAATTTTCAATAAAAGGGCAATGAGAACATGACAGAGACTACATATGGGATTCTAGATGACTTGGTTGTCACAACAAGACAAAATGTAGTAGCTTTTCCATGGAAATTTCTTAACTACAAAGGTTTTCCAATGAACATGATAGATAAAAATGTGATAATGATAGCCATTGGCATTCTAGGTGACTTGGCTGGCACTAGGACCAAATGTAGAAGCTTTGCTATGGAAATTGGCTTCTCAAAAGGTTTTTCCAATACGTGCTTGTCATCCAGGGATTAGCTAATCAAGAAAGCAACCAAAAGGGTTGAGAATCATAGAAGTAGGGAAGGGATAAAGGTCGTTCACGACAAGGAAATTCAATGTTGAGAGCTGTATGCGGTGGGAGAAAGCCAGAAGGCGACTCTGGATTATTTGTCGATTTAACACAATTGTATACCTATTACACGTATTTAGGGCCAAAGTTTGATAATAAGAGAATTTGACTAAGAGTCGTGAGTAGCAATGCGAGAACATCGGCCTAAAAGCGATGCGGGCTTGATAGTGTGGGCAGAACAACAACACACAAAAAAATAAAAAATAAGGGCTGACTACCTGTAAAAATTAATAAACCTTGAACATAAGTCTAAAGTATGGGCAGAGAAGAAGAAACACAGTGACAACCTATATAAGACCATGCATGGGCAGACAAGGGGAGAAGGCAGATGGGCAATAAGTTTTTGTTTTTATTTTTTTGAGATGTAAGGGAAATTTGGTCCCTATCCCTTTATATAGATAACAAAGATTAAAAACCTTACATCACAAGAGCTTGCCAAAACCAAGTCCCAACAATTTTCTTGTAACCTAACTGCAAAAAATATCCCTTTTCCATAAAGAAATTGCCAAAACAACACTAGAAAGCCTAACCCTTCTAAGGCCTGAGTTGGCCTAATGGTCAAGAATTTGTGCTCTTGAAGGAGAGGTCATAAGTTCAAATCCTGCAGGGGGTAGGGTATGGACACGTCATATTCAGGCACAGTTAGGCCATATGATATAGGCCACCTATAGACTCAAACTAGGTTGCCTGGAATCATGGACTATAAAGGACCTCTCCTTTCCGTTCCTACCATGAGAGTGAAGCTTTATTTTACCATGATCTTTGTCCTTTGAAGATTTTTTGAGCGATGGTCCAAATTTTAAACGCGGTAGTCCATGATTCAGGATCACTCAATCCTCAAACAAAGCAGCTTCAACAGCAAACCCTTGTCCACATTCCCTATGAGCTGTCAACAAGCTTCACAAGATCTAATGATTCATAATGTCACTTCCAGTTTGCAGGGTCTCGACTTTTCAGAATGTCCAAGCGGAGTGAACACAAAGTGGTAAAGGTGGAGCTCATCCTAAACACAGCATTAACTAAAATGCTATGAGAAGGCTAAGCAAAATATCACTGAAACAAAATCTGTTGGAGGAGATGCTTGTAATCCATGTCACTAAAACGAATGCAATTGAAGTCGAGATAACTATTTGTCAAGTGATCTGATCCAATTTGTCCAAGAAGTCTGTAACTCCATAGTCATTTGGGTTCATCAAGTTGAAGATATATGTGATAGTTTAAACATCTAAGGATTAAAGATATTTCATCAGAAGATTTCTATTCATTATTTTTTACATTATTCTACTCCAAGTTCCACGAACTGCAAGTTTACAAAAAGAGAATACACTCTTCTTTCAAAGACAAGAAAAACTATGTTGGAAAATATGCAGCTCCACGAGAATAAAAAAAGATTTGCAGTGCCAAAAAAATATATCAACTAATACAACATAAATTTTGTGCAACTCAACACTTCACTACTGTAAACCAACGAACAGATCTTTCTCAAAAAACTATTTACGATATTTTTCACTACTAACACTTTTTCCTAGATAATCCCTCCATCCTCTGGCACACAAACAAGTATTTATCAACAGTCCATGCAGGTCTATATACTAGTGATAAATGGAGAAAAGAACATTATTTGTAGCTTTAAATTTTCACTATAGCATTAGTATAATCTGTGATACAGTGAATAGATATTTCCAGGTAAAAAAATTTGTGGAAACTATTGAATGATAATTATAGCATGGAAGGCCTTCAAACAGATGTCATATATTCAGATGTAAGAAACAAGGACAAACGAAATGCAAAAATGAAAAATTCACATGGGTTTTAGTCATTTTTTCTACAGATGAGTCCACACCCAAAACATGTAAGTCAAGGGTCAAGTTTCTAATGAGTTTCAATAAAAAGAAATCTCTGAAATAGGCTTGCCAATTATACATGGATCCTTGTTTGATGAGTTTGATAAAAATAAATCACAAGTTCGGGCAATTACTTGGCTAGGGACTTACGTGTGTGAAGTGTCAACTCATTGCATTTTATCAGGCCAAGCCTGCCAAGTTTTCAAAGAGGTTAGGAGAATATGAATATATTATATATCAAATCTTGAACCTTACAATAACAAAAGAAAATTTTCACTTGACTTAACATGAGAATCTAGCTCTTTCCATTCAGAAGCAGCCTCATAGTACCTGCACAAAATATGTTAAAATGGTTGGAAGAAGCCATAGTGTTGTGCAAGATGCATGTAAACCATGTCAAATTTTTCATAATTCAAAATTACATATGCTATATGACTCTCAAATCAATATTTTACACCATTCCATAGAGTCTTGGAATGAGGGAACCAAGGGCCTAGATTTGGGGATGACAAGGGGATGACAACAGTTGGGGTTTGGGAGTGAAGCTCTTGTAGGGGTCGAGGGGCAGAGCCACATGGAACTTCATCATGCACACCATCGTTCATATTTAATCACTATATTTTTAACTTTTCTCCAGCACCAAACTCACTATTTTTTACCAAATTTTCATTCTTTAAACTTAAAGAACTAACAATGAAGCTAAAGAATTAGACTAGACTGACTAGACTAAATGATGAGGATTACACATTTGAAGATAAGAATATCATCATTATAAAATCTTTTCAAATATTTGAACTTCCAAACCTTCCTTTCAAGGTATTTTGTCACCTGGCTACAAAATACCTCACCTACTGGTTGAAATCAAAGGACAAACAAAATGTAAAAATGAAATTTTCACATAGGTTTTAGTAATTTTTTCTACAGATGAGTCCACACCCAAAACATGTAAGTCAAGGGTCAAGTTTCTGATGAGTTTCAATAAAAAGAAATCACAAGTTTCAAAGAATTACTTGGCTGGGACTTGTGTGTGAGTTGTGTCAACTCATTTCATTTTATCAGGCCAAGTCTGCCAAGTTTTCAAAGAGGTTAGGAGAATATTAATATATTATATATCAAATCTTGAACCTTACAATAACAAAAGAAAATTTTCAATTGACTTAACATGAGAATCTGGCTCTTTCCATTCAAAAGCAGCTTCACAGTACCTACACAAAATATGTTAAAATAGTACAAGCATTATAACAGTCATAACAGTGAGTCAAATTACAGTGGTCAATGACTATTATAACATACTGTCATGACAGTGGAAGAAATGATCTAGAGGAGCTATCAAGAAAAGATCATTGTCAAAGTAAAGCAATGATGGTATACATATTCATATTGCATCCTCATTTTTATATGAAAACAAATTCATATTGCATTCATATAGCAAATTTTTTTGACATTAATTCTTTGAAACATGTATTAGTCTACAGGTCCATGTCCTTAAAACATAAAACAGTCTTAAAACAACATAAAAGTCTTAAATAAAAGGTCATAAAATGGGGCTCATCAACAATCATCTACATTGCCAATAAGATCAGAATCCTAATCACTCGTGTTTGCATCTACTTGATTTTCTTCCTCATCCTCATTTGTGACATGCAATGCATTCTCTCTTCCAATTTCTTCATTGGTAATCAAAATCTCTTCTTCAAACAGTCCCTCATTGTCTTCATCCACTTCTTCAAATGTTTCTTGTAAATTAACATATTTCCCATCAAGCATTACATCAACTTCCATGAATTTCTGTTTCGAACGAGACTCTGTTTGAATGGCATATGACCAACCTGGATTCTTACATCATCAATTAGAAATGATTGGTTAATTTGAAGAGGGGAAACATACGGCTCATCTATCTCTAAAAAAAATTGTCGTGTATTTGCACATACAAATCCATACTCATCAAATTGCATTGCGGATGGTTGGATCCACTTACATTTTAATAATATAGGACTATTTTCACCAAAATCCACTTGAATAATTTCTTGGATGAATCCAACATAAAATTTCTTCTCAATTTCATGAAGAAATTCAGCACTAACAACACAACCACAATTTTTATTTCCTTTGTCTTTTTCTTCCACTCTTAAATGACTACCATATGCCCACATTCCACTAAAACGCATAGCCCATAAATGTGGAGGTTGTGAAAGCTCACTTTCCTTTGTTGTTATATCTTGACCTTCTTCTTTTGCATCATTGATTGCATTAGCAATACATTCTTCAAATTTTGGAAAAAAAACACCTCTAATCAAATCATGACATATGTGCTTTTGAGGTCGATGTTGCATCCAAGCTTGATTCTCTTCTTCATGTTTTCTACATAGAATAATGATGTACGAATAGTAAGATTAATAATATAAATGTGTAAATGCAATTGAGTAAATAAATTATTGTGTAATTTTTTTTTACCTACGCCACTTATTGAATGAAGATGTGTTTCAAAGAATAAAGGCATGTATTGCACTTCTTTCTTGATATTATAGCTTGAAGCGATATCCACTGCCTTCTAATACTTCACCTGCAACTCTCTCATCTTCATCATCATCCCATACACGTTGATTGACATTTTTAAAATCCTTCATATATTCCGTGCAAAATCCCATGGCCTCTTGCATTGAATATCCCTCAGAAATGTTTCCTTCTGGTTTTTCCCTAGTACGAACAATTTTTTTCAAAACCTTCATATATCGTTCTATAGGATACATCCTTCTCATTCTTATTGGGCCACAGTGCTCTAGTTCATATTGTAGATATATCAAAATATGCATTGAAATGTTAAAGATTATTGGTGGAAATTCTCGTTCCAAGAGACAAAGGACTTCAACAACCTCCTCCCTCAAACTATCAAAGTTCAAGGGATCTAATACATGTAAGCTCATTCTCTTCAATATTAGGCCCAACCTTATAATTTCCAATCTTGGCCCCTTTGCCAAACTCAATATATTTACCACAATAGGTAAAATATTCTCTATTATGACATGATAGTCATGGGTCTTGAGGCCTCTTAAGCTATTAATGTCAGTTTGGCTTTTGATGCTGCTACTTACATATCCAGTGGGGAAGCGAGTTTGAGACATCAACTGTAAGAATTGTGCACGTTGTTCCTTTGTCTAGACATAAGGAGCACTAGGTTTTTTATATTTTTCATCATATTTTCAACCCAAATATTTTGGCGAATCTTTATTTCTCGGAAGTCTTCACATGATGAAATAGTATCAAAAGCACCAAAAAAAGTTTCTATAATAGCATAAGCTATATTTTTCTCAATATGCATAAAGTCAACAGTATGCCTAATGGCTATATCCTTAAAGTATGGCAACTTATACAATATGCACAACCATTTTACACCGTTTTCATTACATGGATCATATCTACTGCTAGCAATCCCATCATTTTCAATAAATGACATTCATTTTTTTCCATTCTCAACAATGTAATCACTTGTTATTAGCAATGGCACTTCACAATTCTCTTCTTGACCATTGAAACATGTTTTTTGTTGATGATATGGATGATCCATTTTAAGGTAAGCACGATTTCGACAATAAATAATCTTACGCAAACTTCTTGAGTGCCTCACAAAATCCTTAAAGTTGCAAGTAGGACATCCATGGTATCCATGAACAGAGAGACTAGACAATGTGCCATATGTAGGAAGATCATGAATCGTAAACAATAAGGAAGCTCTTAAAGTGAATTTGATTGAATGACTATCCCTTAAAGATTGAATTGCTTCAATTCCTTTCCACAATTCCATTAGCTCATCATATAATGGCTCTAGATAATCATCTATTGTATCTAAAGTCACACTTTTCTTTCCTAGTATAATCAATGATAACATTAAGAAAAATGGTTTAGTTGCTAACCATGGAGGCAAGTTATAATTTATTAGAAACACTGGCTAAGTTGACCATTTAGTACTTTGATCTGAGAATGGGTTCACCCCATCTAGAGCCAAACCCAACCTTATATTACGAGGATCTTGAGAAAAATCAGGCCATTTGTTATCAAATCCCATCCATGTCTTAGAATCAGGCACATGTCGTTGTTTTCCATCAGTGCTCTTATTTTTGGCATGCCACTGCATAAGTTCAGCAATGTCTCTGCACCTATACATTTAGAGTAATCGTGGGATTATTGGAAAGTGGCGAAGAACCTTTCTAGGAACCACAGCTGATTTCAACCCTTGTCTATACCTCACTTCATGACATTTCAGACATTCACTCTCATTTGCAAGATTTTTGTGAAATAATACACAACCATTCACACATGTGTGGATGTTTTCATACCCCAAGCTGAGCTTACTGATTTGCTTTTTACATTGACTTCATTTTGTTGGAAATATGGAGTTAGCTGGTAACAATGAACTTAATAATGCCAATAACTGATCTACACTCTCATTTGTCCAGACATGTACCACATGCAAGTTAAGAATTTGAAGGATTTTTTCCAAATAACTTAACTTTCAATTAGCATACACAGGCTTTAAAGCATCCTCCATTGACTTGGCCCAATCATCGTTTAGACCCTCATTCAACATTCTATCAACTTCAAACCCTTTGTCAAACATTTTTGTTTGTTCATCTATGTTTGGTGCCACTTCATCTATGTTTGTTGCCTCTTCATCTCTCACATTCTACAATTCTATCATATCTTCATAATAATTGTAAGCCCAAGGGCTTACACCACTATGCCCATATCATATCATATGTCGATAAATCGTATTTCTTTTTTTCACCTTTCCACCAAGACAATTTTTACGTGGACATGGATATTTGTCAATGTCCCTCTCTAATCTCTCATCATATTCATGATATTGATCAGTAGGAAACCTTTGATGCTGATCCATCTGTAATATTGTGCATTCCAGTATTAATTTATTTTTTTATTTAAAGAAATAACATAAATCTAAAAATAGAGATTCCAAAACATTGTTGAAAGTAGTCAATTTTAGTAGAGACCATAACAGAAAGAAGAGGATATAATGAGTCATTGTTCTGAGATCTATCTTACATTCATTTGAAGTTTACCTAATGAGAATGGAATATGCCTATTTTTCCTATCAGCTTACTTTCAGCAATGAGGGTTTCAAATTACCTCTGAATTCACTGTAGAGGGCTTCGCTGACTTCAATTTTGTTGCAGCAAACTCCGAATTCCTTGCTCACCTTTTCAAAAGTCTCGAAGTCCTATCCAAACAAGATTTATTGCCCATGCAAGTGCTTCAATACCTGTCCACGAGAATAAAAAACATCAACAACAATCCAATTTCATTCCCA
This sequence comes from Sequoia sempervirens, assembly GCA_007258455.2. NCBI lineage: Eukaryota > Viridiplantae > Streptophyta > Pinopsida > Cupressales > Cupressaceae > Sequoia > Sequoia sempervirens. The sequence goes on along the minus strand of VDFB02166784.1, from coordinate 31,709 downwards.
TTCCAACAAAGACATAGTCCAGAATCAACACAATCAGACAATAAGGGCATCAAAGAAATAGAGAAAAATGAGGTGGCATCTAACCATGCCTTGGTGGATTCTCAAAAACAAGTGAAAAAAGAAAAATTCACTAAGAAGAATACTGCTCCTTCAAATGGGAAAATAGCTAAAGTCCCCCATAAGGGAACACCCATTCCAACAAAAACATCCAATGTTACATCCAGGACATCAAAAGTTCGGGCTTCATCAGTGATGCAGAGTTAGGAGGATTCAAAACACATCTCACAAAACCTTCAACTTGCCTTCCTTTGACACACTTAATTCAACTATATTTCTCTCAATATCAACAAAGATCAAATTCTTTAACTATTTCCCTTAAATACACATCATGGCTCTTGGTTCAAACACTCAAGACTCCAAGACAGAGAACAAGGCCATATTCCTCTTGTAGTTACTTCATGACACCATGCAGTGATAATTCAAATGGGATTTCATTCATACCTTCTCTGTCACAAATAGCTAACAATGGAAACATGAATGGAGAGCCTTATATGAATGAATGGAAACAATGGCTCGTTTTGGTATACTACCCTGATATGCTAGAAATGATCTTTAGATGAGATGGTTTGAGCTACCAAACTGCTACATATTTCATAATGGTAATGCTAAGAAACAAGCTTCATATTTTAGTCTTTCCTTGTGTCGATAACTCATAGTTCATGTTGTCTTTGGCTTCCTTCCAAATGCATCTTTTCTTGCATTGTTTAATATTATATTTTATATAGTTACATTTTCTCCCTTAGAACAAAAATTGGATAAGTTCCTATTGATATTTGCATGGTGATTTGTTCACAATTGAGGAGAATCGTCTGTTGTTAGTTTTATTCTACATAGGTTGGTTAATCATTTTGAGGCCAACCTGAGATATCTCTTAGGAGTCTTATATGACTTTTCTTTGGGTATTGTGTACCAAATATTAGCCAATGCATGGGAGGAGGGTGATGAAGTTGTCCTTTACACTTGTCGATTGGTTGACTTGGACTTGGAATTGGTTGGTGGACCCATCAAAGAAAAAGAAAAAAAGAAATTTCCAAAATGAGTTGTATGTGAACCATTCAATATAACCTTTTCTTTTGTGCTTCACTTATTAACCTATGCATTAAAAAAGGATAAGTCATAATGTATTATCTTTTTTACTTTGGTGATCAGATATGAGATGCGTTTCAATTTAAAGAGTGGGGAGGCTTCAAAAAAGAAATTGTCAAAGTCTGCAGTAGATTTTCCAAGGATTAATGAAAAGTATATTGGCAGGTAAGAAAATTCTATGAGATAATACATACACTCTTTCCCAGAACACTACAACTATGTTTTTTCCTCCATTCTCTCCCTCATAAACAATGCTTGTGGATCATATAACCAAGGATACCATGTTGATTGGGAAATATCTAATACTGCTTTATGATTAACATGGGTGCAGAAAGCAACGTTATGTGTATGGCACTACACTAGATTCAATAGCTAAGGTCAAGGGACTCGTAAAGTTTGATCTTCAAGCAGAACCTGAGGTTGGGAAGTCACAGGTTGAAGTTGGAAGCAATGTTCTAGGGGTTTTTGACTTTGGACCTGGAAGATTTGGTTATGAGGTAATATTTGTACCCAGGGATTCTAGGTTAGACCTTGCAGAAGATGATGGTTACTTGATTTGTTTTGTTCATGATGAGAACACTGGGTATGGTTCTAGGCTTCTAGCTTACTTACATTCAGTTCTTTTGAGTCCTGATTTGTCTTATATTTTTTCTTGAGAGATGATAAGAAGTAAATAATATTTATATGAGGGATATTACTTGTGAAATACGTGATGAGTAGGTTGTCCAGTGTAGGCCATTATTTCTAGAGATCCAGTCTTTAACGAAATGGCTCAGATAATAAAAATACCATAGGCAATAATGAAACCAGGGCCTAGATAAATCATAGTATTAATCGCTACATAAATGAAGATTATCATTCAGATATATAGTAAAAGAAAAAGCAATCTTGAAATAAACATTTATAAGTCTTCCATATGCATATTATGAGATTGCAAATTGGAACTTCTAAGGTATATATTACCAAAAATGTTGGAAAATATGCCTCAATCTCACAGGCTAAAACCTCTAAGAAAGCATAGTCACTATGACATTCCTGTTGTCTGGCCGACTGGCAGTTTACCTTGTTTTTTTCTCATGTCGCCAAGACAATGCTTATGTCTTGCCGAATGGACCTATCTCTATGACATGGAGACTCGTGGAGATCTCTTACCGACTAGGAGATGTCTAGCCAACATTTGGTGTTTATTAGATGTCGGGGAGACTCATGGCGACTGATGTTTTTGGGGAGACATGGCCAAAAGGTTTATATTTCGGTATGAGATCTTACTGATATGAATGTCTTGCCGATTATATGGTCTTTGCTATGACTCTCAGTGAAAGATAGTTCAGGATAACAAAAGGATTCGGCAGGAATTCATGGCAACCGGGAGAAGTCTCACCGATAAGTAGGTTCAGGGTGACTTGCACTCTCAAGAAGAAGTCTCGGTGATGATAGGAAGTCTTGCCGATATCGACATGACCTTTGGTCTGTCTGGCCGATGAAGAAATCGGTATGACTTGTTCCTATCGACATGAAGTCTTGGTGACTGGGGTATGTCTTGCCGACAGTGTTAGCGGTCATCGGTGTAACGTAAGGCTTTGCTATGAAGTCTTGGTGATGGGTGTTTGTCTCACTGACGGTGTGGGATGTGTTTGGCATGACTCTTGACAAAAGGTGGGGTCGAGGTAACCTGCAGACTTCGACGTGAGGTCTTGGTGAAGGTAAAATGTCTTGCCAACTCGGTAAGACATGAGCACTCAGTGAAAGGTCTCGGCGAAAGACAAAAGTCTTGCTGACTATTAATTGGTGCTCGGTATGACTTGAAACCTCGGTGTGATGTCTCGGTGAAAGCGATAAGTCTTGCCGACTATCGAATGCATCGGTATAACACATGAATGCTTGGTGGGATGTCTTGGCAAAATATGATTATCTTAGCGAATGGAATTCTCACTTCGGCATGACTTGAAGACTTCAGTATGAGGTCTTGGCGATCTGCGATAGTCTTGCCGATGGAAATATTGAGATTGATGTGACTTAAAGACCTTGGTGAAACCTCTTGGCGACAGTTGAATGTCTTAGCGATAGTGTTGGCAGATGAGTTCAACTAAAGGTCAATGAGAGGTCTCGTTGATCATGCCTATTGATGGATGCCGATAGGAATACAATGGGTTTCGGTATGACTTGTGAACTCAGTGGAACCTCTTGCCGATGGAGATGACTCTTGGTGACAATGTGTAAACGGGTCTTGTGGCATTGGGGAGACACTTCTTGCGTCTCACCGACATGTGACACAAGTTGATCGTTGTTGACCGAGTGAAGATTGTCCAACGTGGTATGATGTGGACCAACCTAAGAAGGCAGAACGTGAACTGTTGCCACCGTTTCTGTGTGCAAGGTAAAATATACACCAGAGTGGAAATATCTTCATTACGATGATGATGCTAAGTCGGTGATTTCTTTTCTAACTAATGAGAATGAATGCATATATGTATGCATTGGACGTTCTGGATGGTGTAAGAGGGAAGGAAGCTGATAAGCCAGAAAGCTGAAGAGCCAAGAGCCAAAAGGAGAGAACTATAGAGTAAGGACCGAGTGGCTAGCCGAAAGGCTGAAGCCATGAGGTCGAAGCAGAGGATTGAGAGGCAGAGTCAAGTTGTTGGAATCTCTCGTGATCCTGATTGCTTTGGTTGATCTCTCAAGAATAGTTTGCTACTAGTTGTATCCAAAATGAATAAGATGTAATCTCTGAAAGGCTAAGATCCCGAAACTATATTGTAACTTTCTGTTGTTGAATAATACAATGGCTCAAACTTTGGAGAGTGGGGTTTTTTACCCGAAAGGGTTTTCCCCGCGTAAATCTTATTGTTCTATCTTTATGTCTCATCTTTCATTTCTGAAATGGTTTTGTTAGAGAATTTTTTGTTGCTTGCTGTTAGATTTACATGTACCTCTCTCAGAATGATCAATGTGGGAAATAAACTGTGTCTGTTTCCGCTTTAGGACATAGTTGTACATGTCTTTGAGGCAACCTAATCGAAATTGAAGTTACCGGAGGCACTACTGTTTGGAGTTTCTATGAGATACGCTCCATTTATTTCCCTACAAGTGGTATCAGAGTCTTCTTCTAGTTGTTGGTTCTAGATATTTCTCCTGTAAATATTTCTCAATTTGTTTGGCTAGAGGAAATTTGGAGGAATGGACTGATATATTGATCCTTTGATGAGTGGAAGCCTTGTGGTATTCTGAGACAGCATGCAGCTTGAAGGATGGTCAAGATGGAAAAGGGAGTTGATCATGTTGTGATCTGTGTCTCCTGACTCGTAGCAATATAACCTTGGAGTATGAGGTGGATTTTCTTACTCTGTGGATGTGCAGCAGTAAAGCTTTCATATTGGTGTTTGTGTAATAGGCTCCTGGTGATATGGAGAAGCCTAGATTGTTTCTCAGTCATGGAAGAGAGTTCTTATGCTAGGTGGTGGTTCCTGGTGTTGGAAGGAATTGTTTCCTATTAACCTTGAATGCTTGAAGGCTATGGAATTAATCAGTAGATGATTTGCAAGCTTCTAAAATAGCCTTTCTCTCTTTCTTGGATGCATGTGCATGTTGGTGGTTTTAGAGTTGGTCTGAAAGGGACCTGGATTCTCTTGAACTGTTGTTTCCTTTCTAAGGATGTTTTGTACTTGCATGGCTCTGTGGTTTTGTAGGTTTTACATGGTTAAGCAAAACTTGTGATCATGTGGAGTTGTTGTTAAGCTATTGTCTAGGCACTGGCCTTTTTGGGTATTGTTGGATGAGATAGTTGCAGGTCTGCATGCATGCTTGGTGCATGGTTTTGAGGAGGTATGACTCTTTCTCTGCATGGATGTGTTGGTAAGTGTTTTGTCACTCAACATTCTTGTGGTAATGCTTATGGGTTCCTTGATTATGGTGCTCGTTGTGGACATGATTGGAAAATCAGATTTGGCATGATTTGGTGTTTGAGTCATGTTGTCTACGTGGTTATTCTCTTTGATATCTTAGTGTTGCAGTTTTCAATGTGATAACAGTTTTGCATGTTCGATGTTTGTGATCTACAAGCTATGCGGTTGGTGGATTAGCTACCCATTGGCTGCAGTGAGATAACTTGGATGTGGATTGTCTTTATCCACGAGGATTGATTCATTGTTGGTGTAGCCTTGTTAGTTGGCCTTGTCGTTGGTCACTTGTGCATTGGTGTGATTGTTTGAGATAAGAGGATGGATACTATAGAGTACCTGAATAGTTGGTTATGGAACTTGAAGCAATTGGTCATGATGCTTGGAGAGCTTGGATGTCACTTTCTAGTGGGAGCTCTAGCAGTGACTATGGATTCACTACATGGTGGTGAATGGTCTTCTTTGGTGTTGCAGATGTTTCTAGGGAGACCTTTTAGATCCGGTTACTACAGAAGGGTTCTTTCACTTTTGCATGGACATCATTTGAAGATGTGCAACATCTTGAAACCATGGAGGACACTGGATTCTTTGGCTGAGGTGTTGGTGCTGCTTGGCATGTGATGTTGGTTTTGAGTCTATTTGTTGTATGTCGTGGTATACTCTTGTTTGTGCATTGGAGTTTTGGCATTGTGCATTATAGTTGAGACAATGGAGAAGTCACTTGAAGCATGGGATCTCCTAAGGGGATGTGTAGATCATGGTGTCATGATAAGTTCTTGATTCAGATGATTGGAGCTTTGACAGTGGTTTGGTAATTCATTGTGTATTGGGTGCTTTGATTATTTGCTTGATACTTCATGATAGTGCAGTAATGCAGTTGAAGTTTAGCATGAGATGATAGGTTGCTAGTACTCATGGATACATAAACAATAAGGTGAGGTTGTCTTTCTCTTATGAGAGAAGTGATGTTGCTTGTTATTATTGGTGAAGTCTTCAGCAGAAAGTCCAGGAAGCCTACACATTGGTTGAACGTGTGTTCAATAAGAGACCTATGAGGAGATTTCTCTTGGATTAGTCATGATGAAATATATATCTTGAAGGAGTATTCTTGTTCCCACTCTTGGTCTACTAGGCAGTATATCTGGAAGGTATTTGGCCCATTATATTTTTTAGATGTGTTTTATGTTCACTTTCATGATATGGTTCTTGAATTATTGTCTAATAGTTCTGGAAGATTCATAATGAAAGATGTATAGTTTTGTTTGATCTCCTTGTTACTAATGAGAATTGATAGGAGATGTTGTATGGGCTGATTTCCTAAAATGGGGAATGAACTAGTTTGATCTTCTTTGAGATGCTTACATCCATGTTGTTTTAAAAGATGGTTTGATCTTGGTGATTAAACAGATGGATGTTGTTAAGGCTTTGTTTTGGGATGTGAAGAAGATCATTCTTGACATAGCTAGCTATTAGAAGTGTATGTAGGAGGATGTTCTATAGGAAGAGGATGTGCAAAATTTCTCTCTATGGCCATGAAGGTTTTTAGTGAGAGAAATGTTTCTTGTGGCAGTTTGTTGTAGGTTGTGCATGTCATTGTGGATATTTCCTTGGTACTGCATGGTTACATTTTCTATGTGTCGTTATTGGTAGACTTGTGATTCCTTTGATCTTTTAGATTTGGATTACTTAGGCAGTGGGAGTTTTTGTATGTGTCTTGTCTTCTTCGACTGGTTGACATTAGAACTTGTATTTATTATCAATAGATTGGCAGAAGTTTACTAATGGTGATACCTTTGAGGTATGTGAGATTGGATGGTATAGCACAAGTTGTGGGTGCTATTTTTCAGTCATGTGGGTTTATCAGTTGGATGGGATCAATCAGTCAGGATTGTTGTTCTAACTGATGTTTTGTATTTTGTTTCTAGAGAGTGACTTCACTGTTGTGTTTTGTTTGAAGCTTTGAAGTTGATATTGCTTATGTATAGTGTTTGAGCACAGTGAAGTGGTAGCAGTATCTTGTTGAAGATAGCACTGGGATCTTTTGCTTGTGTTCATTAGAATGGTGCTTATTCACCTTGGTGATGTATCTTTCTTCCACACATGGAAGACGACATGATTGTTGTCTGAATGGTGAACATCTTGGATGTTGGAGCAGAATTCTTGATGGAGCATGAGAGCATGTTTGAGGTCTATGTGGTTTCCTGGGAGACTGTGGTTTGTTGCATTTCAGTTGTTTTCTTGGTCAGTGAGTTGCAGTTGGATGCTTGGTCTTTGTTACAGATTGTCTAATGGACTGTTTTCTGTGGAATCATGTTGATTAGGTGTCTTGAGTGTTGTAGGGTTTGAATTGGTGGATCTAGTGTGATCTTAGTTCCTGGTTGCGTTGGAGGTGCCTATGTGATCTTTGTCAAGTGGGAGATTGTTGGAAAATATGCCTCAATCTCACAGGTTGAAACCTCTAAGAAAGCATAGTCGCTGTGACATTCCTGTTGTCTGGCCGACTGGCAGTTTACCTTGTGTTTTTCTCATGTCACCAAGACAATGCTTCTGTCTTGCTGAATGGACCTATTGCTATGACATGGAGACTCGTGGAGATCTCTTACCAACTGGGAGATGTCTGGCCGATAGTTGGTTTCTATCGGATGTTAGGGAGAATCATGGTGACTGATGTTTTCAGGGAGACCTGGTCGAAAGGTTTATGTTTTGGTATGAGGTCTTACCGATATGAATGTCTTGCCGATTGTATGGTCTTCACTATGACTCTCGGTGAAAGATAGTTCGGGATAACAAAAGGATTCAGCAGGAAGCCATGGCAACTGGGAGAAGTCTCACCGATAAGCAGGTTTGGGGTGACTTGAACTCTCAGGAAGAAGTCTTGGTGACAATAGGAAGTATTGCCGATATCGACATGACCTTCGGTCTGTCTGGCCAATGAAGAAATCGGTATGACTTGTTCCTATCGGCATGAAGTCTTGGCGACTGGGGAATGTCTCACCGACAATGTTAGGGGTCATTGGTGTAACGTAAGGCTTCACTATGAAGTCTTGGTGATGAGCGTTTGTCTCACCGACGGTGTGGGATGTGTTTGACATGACTCCTAGCGAAAGGTGGGGTTGAGGTAACCTGGAGACTTCGGTGTGAGGTCTTGGCGAAGGTCAAATGTCTTGCCAACTCAGTAAGACATGAGCGCTCGGTGAAAGGTCTCAGTGAAAGACAAAATTCTTTCCGACTATTAATTGGCACTCGGTATGACTTGAGACCTCTGTGTGATGTCTCGGCGAAAGTGATAAGTCTTGCCGACTATCGAATGCATTGGTATAACACATGAATGCTTGGTGGGATGTCTTGGCGAAAGATGTTTGTCTTAGCGAATGGAATTCTCACTTCGGCATGACTTGAAGACTTCGGTATGAGGTCTTGGCGATCTACGATAGTCTTGCCGATGGCAATATTGAGATCAATGTGACTTAAAGACCTCAATGAATCCTCTTGGCGACAGTTGAATGTCTTAGTGATAGCATTGGCAGATGAGTTCAACTGAAGGTCGGTGAGAGGTCTTGCCGATCATGCCAATTGATGGATGCCGATAGGAATACAATGGGTTTTGGTATGACTTGTGAGCTCAGTGGAACCTCTTTCCGATGGAGAGGACTCTTGGCGACAATGTGTAAACGGGTCTTGTGGTATCGGGGAGACATTTCTTGTGTCTCACCGACATGCAACACAAGTTGATCATTGTTGACCGAGTGAAGACTGTCCGACATGGTGTGATGTGGACCAACCTAAGAAGGCAGAACATGAACTATTGCAACCATTTCTGTGTGGAAGGTAAAATCTACACCAGAGTGGAAACATCTTCATTACGATGATGATGCTGAGTCGGTGATTTTTTTTCTGACTATTGAGAACAAATGCATATATGTATGCATTGGACATTTTGGATGGTGTAAGAGGGAAGGAAGCTGATAAGATAGAAAGCTGAAGAGATGAGAGCCAAAGAGAGAGAACTATAGAGTAAGGACCAAGTGGTTGGCCGAAAGGCCGAAGCCATGAGGTTGAAGTAGAGGATTGAGAGGCAGAGTCAAGCTATTGGAATCTCTCGTGATCGTGATTGCTTTGGTTGATCTCTCAGGAATAGTTTTCTACCAGTTGTATCCAGAATGAACAAGATGGAATCTCTGAAAGGCTAAGATCTTGAAATTGTATTGTAACTTTCTGTTGCTGAATAATACAATGGCTCAAACTTTGGAGAGTGGGGTTTTTTACCCAAAAGGGTTTTCCCCATGTAAATCTTTGTGTTCTGTCTTTCTGTCTCATCTTTCATGTCTAAAATGGTTTTGTTAGAAAATTTGTTGTTGCTTGCTATTAGATTTACATGTGCCTCTCTCATAATGATCAATGTGGGAAATAAACTATGTTTGTTTCCACTTTAGGACATAGTTGTACGTGTCTTTGAGGCAACCTAATCGAAATTGAAGTTACCAGAGGCACTACTATTTTGAGTTTCTATGAGATACACTCCATTGATTTCCCTACAAAAACAAGCCATTGTAGTATACCTTCTCTATCACAAATAGCTAACAATGGAAACATGAATGGAAATATGAAAATTTATGAGATGACAAAAGTTTATGAAGGTTGTTTGAATGGAGAGCCTTATTTATCAAATAGTATCTTAGAAGATACATCATATATCATTTTGGAAGCACCATTGAAAAGAATGTCAAAAGAGAAATTAATATCCCATTATTTAAGGGTTGTAGCAGCAACAAGAAGGGATAAGGATCATGTTCTGGCTGAAAAAATAGAAGAGATTTATAGGCTTAAGCGAGACATTTTGAGGGAGAAAGGAAATGATAGTGAGATGCATGTTTTAAGAAAAGTGTTGAATGACATGACTAGAAAATTGGATGAAGTTATGAAAGAGAATGTAAAATTGATCCTCTCAAGAAGGTTTGAAAACAAGAACTCTGGAATGGTTTCTAATTTACAGGATGAATTGCAAGCTGAGGATAGAAGAATGACAGAGTTGCATATAGGGAAAGAAAGGGAATTCAAAGCATTATCTGACAGTAAAGAGCTAGATAAGTGATCAAGAGAATCCTACTTACTGATTCAAATAGTAGTGTTGGAAAATGATAGGGAAGAAATAGAAGAGAAAAACAGGAATGAAATAGACATACTAAGAATTCTTTTTGAAGAGGTTATCATGGAGATATCAATTGCCTCAGATATGGCATTGAAGGAATGTGTAGAGCTTAGAAAGTAGAAGCATTCACTTAACAAGATGATCCATGATAAAGATAGGGGTATGAGTTTAGTCTTAATGGAAAAGGAAATTCAGAGGTAGAAGATAGCAACAATGGAGAATGTGCTTGACCAGAAGGGAAATGAATATAAAGAACTACATGGTTTGTTTCAGAATATGTTGGAAGAATGTAAAGAGCTAAAAGGAAATACATTTTATATTGAAATGCTTCTAATGGGAAAAAAGGATTTAGATTCAGCTAAGAGAGAACAAGATGAACTGAAAAGGAAAGTTAGTTTGTTGGAGGAAGCTATTGAAGAAAACAAACACCGTGTAGATGTAGCCTTAAGAGTTTTGGAAGAAACAAGGAAAGAGAAATTGATGCTTGAGGATGCTATCCAAGATAGGGGAAATGTCGTGAGTAGTATTATGGAGGAGTAAGGGAAGATAATAGATATTGAAGGAATCATTACACAGAAATATTATGCCTTAGCCTTGGTTCAAAGAGAAATTAAAAAATAGAAAAAAGAAACAATTGCAATCAAAGAATCTTTTGAAGAAAAGAAAGTAGCACTGGAGTAGGTTATGGTTCAGATTAAAGAAGAAGAGCAAAAAAACCAGTTCTTTGAGACAAAAGTGCAAAAACTTGAGGACTGCCTCCAAAGAATGCAAGTAGACTTACAAATGGAGTAGAAGCAGAGTCAAATGGAATTATCAGGTACATTAGCAATATCATGGACACATCTGTGAAGTTGGAAAACTTGGCATTGGAAAAGCTTCATCGTAACTTCTCAAGGTAGTAAATTTTTTCCATCACCATTTTTCATTTTAAGTTTTTTTTATGTTTGCATGAAGCATGGCATAATTTTTAGCCACCGAAATTCAATATTTGATTCATGCAGTGTATTTTCAGGGTTCATTCTGAGAATTTTTATTTACACTGAAAGAGTTTGTTTTTGGTAGAAAATGTGAATATGCTTTCATACATTTTGATTGAGAGGATAAATCCAAATCTATTGCTTATCACAAATTTCTGACTTTAACTAGTAAAGAAAAATTGAATTCAGTTATTTATGGATATAGCCAGTATATGATTGCCATTATTTTTAAGTGTGTTTTCCTACGGTCATTGTAGAGCATGGCTTCATTTGAAGCATATCGGTAAAAGCTATAGGTCAGTGTTGTCTATGATGTTTCTTAAACATTAAAGCATGATTGTTATGTCCTATTTCCTGATCTCTTTGAAAAAATGACATTGGCCAAGGTTCTTTGAATTGAATTTCGTGTTTTTTGGATTATGCAAAAAATTATTCATCAGGTTGAGAGGAGCTGACAGACAAATGGGAATTTCCAACTAACGAAGGAAAGGGTTCAAGGGTAGACTTCAAGCAAAGCAATAATGGTTCACCTCAAGCAACATGAAGACCCTAAAAGTGTATCGCCTTAGAAGCAGGGCATATGAATTTTTGAAGATTAGAATAGTCTATAAGCAAAGATTCAAATAGCATACATCAATATTCTCATGAGTTGGGTCATTTGTTAGAGTATGTGTTCCTAGAAATGAACACTCACCGTGAATCTGTTAAGAGGCAACATATCAAAGTTCACAATCACCTTAATTCATGCCAAAAAAGTTACTGATTTTGGCTTCAGTACGAGGAAAAGTAATGTCCCTGTTCTTCAAAAATGCTAATAGGACCTAATTGAAGTGCATATTTAATAATTGAATTGTACTTTCTCTAAATGTTTTGGAACAACTTCCTATTGAAGAGCTATTTGACATAATGTGGTTGAAAGGACAATCAACTAAATGCAAGGGAAACTTTTAGGCTTCACAAATTAGTCATAAATGCAAAAGATTAGTTATAAATGAGTAAGTTTATGATAGTCATTAATGGACTGTGTGTGAAGGGATAGTCCTTTAAAATTGATATGAAGTGGAATGTGCATAGATTGAGGGGTAGTTTACTATACTATTATGAGAACATAGGAACCACCTTGCTCAAACATCAACAATAGTAACCCTACCTTTAAGACTACTTCTAACCTTTGAGTCACCTTAGATAGCTTTCACAAAACAGTTTCTAGACACTTTGATTCTGTGATGGAAAACACCTTGGAGACCTAATGCCCTTTTAAGACTCTATCCCACCTTGATAGCCACAAGTCATCATTTATAGATACATACAAAAGAAATCATCAAACAAGTGACAGTCTTAACAGTCATTAAGGAAGACAACCTATTGAAAGAGACAACATATAAGAGGTTGAAAGCATAGGAGGCATATTTATAGATGGTATAAGCAAGAATAATAGTTCACTATGCAATGAAGACAAATCTGGGGAGACTCTACACACAGGCAATCAAGCATAATGAGGCTAGTGATCAAGAGATAGAGGATGACAGTCACATTGCAAAAGATTCAATAATAGTGATAAGAGATTGTAAAGTTTGGACAGTCAAGATGAATGCATGTGGAAAGAAATAGTCAAAAATATCATTCTAATGCAAAAGTATAGTCCAAGAATGGCAAGGAAGGATGGGCATTGCCAACTAACGAAGGAAAGGGTTCAGGGGCAGACTTCAAGCAAAGCAATAATGGTTCACCTCAAGCAACATGAAGACCCTAAAAGCGTATCACCTTACAAGTAGGGATATGAATTTTTGAAGATTAGAATAGTCTATAAGCAAAGATTCAGATAGCATACATCAATATTCTCATGAGTTGGGTCATTTGTTAGAGTATGTGTTCCTAGAAATGAACACTCACCATGAATCTGTTAAGAGGCAGCATATCAAAGTTCACAGTCACCTTTCATGCCAAAAAAGTTACTGATTTTGGCTTCAGTATGAGGCAAGGTAATGTCCCTGTTCTTCAAAAATGCTAATAGGACCTAATGCTAATAGAACAACTTCCTATTGAAGAGCTATTTGATAGAATGTGGTTGAAAGGACAGTCAGCTAAATGAAAGGGAAACTTTTAGGCTTCACAAATTAGTCATAAATGCAAAAGATTAGATATAAATGAGTAAGTTTATGACAGTCATTAATGGACTGTGTGTGAAGGGATAGTCCTTTAAAATTGATATGAAGTGGAATGTGCATAGATTGAGGGGTAGTTTACTATACTGTTATGAGAACATAGGAATCACCTTACTCAAACATCAACAATAGCAACCCTACCTTTAAGACTACTTCTAACCTTTGAGTCACCTTAGATAGCTAAGTTCACAAAATAGTTTATAGACACTTTGATTATGTGATGGAAAATACCTTGGAGACCTAATGCCCTTTTAAGACTCTATCCCACCTTGATAGCCACAAGTCATCATTTATAGATACATACAAGCTTCTACAGATATACCAAAAGAATGATTTGCTTACCATACATGAATAAGAGACATAGAATTGCAATAGAAAAGGAATCCAAATCTATCTTCTCACTATAAAGATGATTCCCTAGTCTTACCTATAAAGCTATGTGTTGTTGAGCCTGAGCTAAGACATTCTCTTGGTCTGGTTTTGGTTGACCACTGCTATGAGAAGGAAATAAGATGGAATCAATTAGATTGTCAGAAGTACACATTAAAAACAAATAATATAGATTCAATTGTATTATATCCTCATGCATATCTATACCTGGCTGTAGCACAACGAATAATCAAATTTTAATCTCCCAATTTAGGGAAGCACATGCAATGTCTGTCACAGCTAGATCCTAATATTTTTGATAAAAGTAATTAGCATCGTGAATATGACAAGAAATAATGATGCTTGTGTCAGAGTACTAAAAATGCCATTTCAAATAAAATTTGTTAAGAACTTACAAAAATATCAGCATAAAGGCTCACCTAGTAGACACAATACCCATAACCTTTTGAATTCCTGGTATCTCTATCTTTACATTCACCTATGCATTCACCTGTGTTGTATGTAAAATTTCAGATCTTTTTCATCTTGTCTACTATGATATCAAAAACAAACTTGAAAACAAATGTGAAAAAATTGAAGGTTCTTATTTAAATTCACCATTTTCATAACTGAATTTCTTGTGTATTCGCAGTCACACCACCATATAATGAAATAATTAGGAATGACTTAATAGTGGTCATTAGTAGGTGGGAAATTAGTTTGAGAACACTAATTGTATCAATATACTGAGATAAACAATGAAAATAGACAATTAATTTACAACAATTTGTTTTAGAACGAGTTTGTTTTGCATAAAGATTTGGGGTTTTTAACAATATTACTTGTTTGCTTGCAGATGACCCACGGGTTGAAGAAAACAAAAACTAGGGCATAATATTTTCTGCATATCCTCATCATTAAAATGCTAATACAATGGCCACTTCCCGCCACACCCATTGTAAGCTTTCCCGCCAAAAGAAGCTACATCCCGAGTGCAATGCCATGACTATAGCAGCAAATGAGAGAGCCAACTCAGAACCATCGAAAAGATGGGAAAAAACAATAGTTTTAATGGCTATAGCAGTAGACGTGAGAGAGAGCCATCGAAAAAATGAGAAGAAACATCAGTTTTAATTTTAGGGAAAATTGGTTTCCATAAGAAATGTGATAAAAATTATTAATCGTAGAATATTTCCAATGAAAATATTCTTGTAAATTAATCCTAGAAATTTTTTGGGAAAATTGGAGAATCTTATAAGCACTACATTTATTCATAATAAACATAAGTCTAGAGGAAGATAAAAGCTTGAATAGAAACCTAACAATCAATAATGCATAGTATTGAACCTACTCCATTATTGAACTATATCGTAGTCTAGATGATCAACAAAGAGAGATCCACATGCTAGAAATGGTATTGCAGGATAGAGGAGGGATGTCTCTTATTAAATGGCTTTTAAATGTGTGGCATACACCAAATATATGTCGTAAATTATAGAAGAAAAAAAAATCTAGACATGTTCTAAAGTTTTAAAATAATATCTATTCCCTTTAAATTAATCCTTTAAAAGACATTAGCTAGTTTCTTCACTTTTTGCTTTTAAGTGGGGGTGACTATAAAAAGACAATTACATCTTTATTAAAAAGGGAAAACACATCATACTAATTTTTAAGAAAATAATACTCTCTTCTCTAGCAATTCACCATGGGAATCATTGCCATGAAAAATTCACCTCAAGGAAAATTCACCACTAGCAATTCACCTCGACTGAAAATTCATCATTGCAGAGAAAATTTGATTTGAATTGTGGTGGTGAATTTTCCTGCACCTATAAGTATACTTTTATGAAACAAAAGTAATTAAAAATATATTTTTTAATTCTACTCATAGAACTCATTGTTGTTGGCCTTACATTTTCATGTATTGTGTGCGGCCCTTAACACCATTTTTAATTAATATAAAATTTATTAGACTATATAGACATAAGTCTAGTTACATACATAGATTCTAAATTATGTATTCTAAAAGGAAATTGACATGAAGGTGAAAATTCTCATAATTAAAAATCATGCAATAGACATTATTAATAAAAAATAGTAATTATCATAACAGACATGTTCTAAAGTTTTAAAATAATGTATATTCCCTTTAAATTAATCCTTTAAAAGACATTAGCTAGTATCTTCACTTTTTGCTTTTAAGTGGGGGTGATTTGAGAGCCATGATGTTCACCAATTACTTCTCATTCATTTCGTGCAAAAGTTGATGTTGCAAAAAAATAAATAACAAAACCACATAAGAATGTCAAAAAGTGTTTAACCAAAATTGAAAAAATTGGATCTTGGTCTTCAAGGTTACAATTGGTTACTACATAAAGCAGTAGTATTATTAAAGTTGTTGTCAATGTGTTTGGATACTACAGGCAATATAGTTTATGTTTTTTGAAATAAATTTAAAGTTTAATAGATTTTAAACTAATAAATCATGCATAGTAATTTGTGTTGCCAATACCTACAAATTGCCTTTTCTTTTGATTCTCTTTTTTGAAGCCTTTGTCATCATTTGTGCAAATAATTTTTCCTACTTTTTTAGTCATTTGTGTAGATTTTTAAAGTTTAAAAGCTTAATAGTTGTTCTATTTTTTTGTTGTTTATATCTACCAATGATATATGAACATAGATATCTAAATAGTACAATCAAGAAAACATCAAATAGATCAATAGATATTGTTTTTGCATAATAAAGATGTTTCATATTCTGAATATAATCCATCTCAATCCACAAAGGCTAATTATACTAGAACTTTAAATAAGAGGTAGCAAGAAAGCTTGCAAATAATGAGTGTTCTTTCATAATGACATGAATTCCAAATAATTGGAGTTCCCTTACATAAGACATTCAATTACTATAAAGGAAAAGTAAAGGTACATTCAAATTTGAAGCCATATCATAAGGATTTAGGTGCATTCAATTACAATCCTAGAAAAGAAAATCCACATTCAAATTTGAAGGAGTGTAATTGCAAATATTGCTATGACAATCTACAAATGAGTATCTAGTTTGTGAAAGGAAATCATCTCGAGAAAATCTGGAGTTGGGACTTAATGTCGAAATAAAATATGACATAAATGAGGAACTCCAATGGCATTTAGTGCCAGCAAAATGGTTGAGTTGTGAGAGTGTTTGGTCTTATTTTGTTGTTGCTTTTATGTATTTGCATACTTGTAGGAAAATTGTTAGAAAGAGAAAAGAAAGATGTTTTTTTGGTCATGTTTTAGAGCAAGTTGATATTAATGTTTCATGTGTAGAGTATGACTACTTTTTTGAAAGAAGGAATTTGGATTAATCATTGGAGACACTTTGTAACTAAGTATGCAATGAGGGTTTTTTGGTTGGAAGTGGGAAAAATGTAGTTGATAAAATCAAAGTAACTAACCTGTAGTTCTTTTTTGTATTAGTGTTCATTCAAGAGTTTGAATTTGATAATGCCAATAAGTGTTCTTCTTCTTGCTTTCGACGAGCTACCTATGGACTTTGTTGCATGTGTGCATATCATTGAAATGTGAAAGCTAGTTTTATGCATAGGCTTGCAAGTTCACACACTCTAGAAATAGTTGTTAATGTGAGGTCATACTGATCTACATTGTTGATATTGATTGTTGCCTTTTCAAGTGTTAGGCTTTGTGATTTGTGTATTATTAAGGCCCATGCCATTTTGAGTGGGATTTGACGACAGAGACCATGACTAAAAGGGGCAATAAGCACATTTTTTAGAATATTATTGTAATTTTATTCCACAAAAACAAAATATTTATTCCACAAAAACTATTAATTAGTAATTTTATTTGTAATATTTTATTATTAATTATGGCAGGCTACGATCGAAAATAAGGTCTTGACGAAGGTTTTAGAGTATGTTTATTAAAATGAAAATTATGGCCAAGATTTTAATAATGAGCACATTTATTTAGTCATTTTTATTTGTCTAATATTAGTCATTTATTTAGTCATTTAGTTGTGATTTTACCCAATGACCAAATTAGTCACTTATAAATGACCAAATTAGTCATTTATTTGTCAAATTCTACTAGTGTTAGTCACGTGACTAAAACTTTTAGTCATGTGACTAAAATTTTTAGTCATGTAGTCATTTATTTGCCAAATTCCACTAGTCATGGTTTTTCCCCTAACAAGGTTTCCACATAAAAATCCTTGTGTTGTGGTGTTATGGCTGATTGCTTTGTGTTCTTGCATCTTTCTTTTAGTTCAATGCTATAAGTGGTTTAAAGATCGGGTTAATAAAGTTAAATTTTGTAGAACAATGATTCACCCCCCCTCTCAGTGTTCCTTGATTCCAACAGGATCATGGAATCCTCTGGGAAAAATGAAGAAGAAAAACAAATTGTTAAATCTTTGAAGCATCCTGGTGATTCGTCTTTCGGTGGAGATGTGCTAATAGGTTTGTTTTCTAAACAAATTAGATTTCAACTAATTATTCCCTAGGAAATTTTGAAACTTCCTATGATTGAGGGATATGTTGATGTGGAAAGGATGTCCTCAGTACATAAATTTGTGTTAGGTGAGGCAATGCAAGCTTCTGGAAGAAAAGAAATTCTTGAAACACATCAGAAGGGAATGGAACTAATAAAAGATGCTCTTAAAGCCTTACAGGAAGCTATGCCCAGTGCATCCATTGATACATCCCTTGCCCCTATTGAAAATATGAGATTATTGTTAGACTCTTTCAGGGAGTATTCATCTAGGATTAATGAAAAGACTAGATAGGTGTTAGAAGAAAATTTGGTGGAGAAAAGGCTGTTGACCTTACATGACAAATGTGCTCTTGCACATTCTTGTGTCGAAAAGTGTTTGGAAGTGATGAAATTTTGTGAGTCTGAGGAAGATGTTGTTCTCTCTTATTGTTTGAAGTGGCCAAATGCCACTCAAAATATCAAGATTTTCATGGACTCAATTGAGTCTCAGCTGTCTACTGTTTCTGGTACTTATAGTGTATCTAAAGATAAAGACAGGTCAATTTGGAAGACCATCACTACACATAGAGAAAACTTCTTTGCCTTACAGAAACAAAAAGAAGAAATTATCAAAAAATTTAGTCAATTAAGTGACATTGTAAGATTGGAATACTATCTGGTTAGAGAAGCTTTGGCATATGCTGAAATGCTTGAGAAGATAAACCTGATTCCTAATACTCCAGATGGTGTTGAAGAAACTCTAATTGAGTTGGAATCTCTGAATAAGATGTTGACTGCAACAAAGATTGGCTTGGAAAAAGGAAAATCAGTCTGGGAAAGTATTTTGAAGGAGCTTCCACTAGTTGAATTTGGCAAATAAATGACTACGTGACTAAAATTTTTAGTCATGTAACTAAAAATTTTAGTCACGTAACTAAAACTTTTAGTCGCGTGACTAAAACTTTTAGTCGCGTGACTAAAACTTTTAGTCACGTGACTAACACTAGTAGTATTTTACAAATAAATGACTAATTTGGTCATTTATAAGTGACTAATTTGGTCATCGAGTAAAATCACAACTAAATGACTAAATAAATGACTAATATCAGACAAGTAAAAATGACTAAATAAATGACTAATATCAGAAAAATAAAAATGACTAAATAAATAACTAAATAAATGTGCTCATTATTACAATCTTGTCTATAATTTTCATTTTAATAAACATACTCTAAAACCTTTGTCAAGACCTTATTTTCAATTGTAGCCAACCATAATTAATAATAAAATATTACAAATAAAATTACTAATAAATATTTTTTGTGGAATAAATATTTTGTTTTGTGGTGTCATTATATGAACACCAAAGTTTCTTCTAAATTGAAGAAAAACCACCAAATTATAAAAATTAACGAAAACCATAAGAGAACCTAAAAAACTAAAACCCAAAAACCTTGAAAAATTAAAAAATAAGCAAAAGGAAGAGAAAAACAAAAGATAAGAATAAGCAACTAAATAATCTAAGAGGAAAAAGGACCAATTTTTTTTTTATAAGCATAATTTTTATTTTAAGAAACATACTCTAAAACCTTCGTGAAGACCTTATTTTCAATCGTAGCCTGCCAAAATGGAGCAATGATTCAAAGCCTTATTTTCAATCATAGTCTACCAAAATGGAGCAGCGAGTCGCAACACCTGATTTTGGATTGCAACCTCTTCCCATTTTTCTACATCGGACACAATTTGTGTAGAACCTTGTGGTCCATGGTTTCAGTTAATTTTACTTTCGAAATATGTACGCAGGCATGCTATATGATCCATATGACCCATTCTTTTTAATAATTTTACTAGTTGCTTGTTGACTAATAGTGATTATGTTCTTTTTTAGGCTAATTATGGAAAAGCAAATCCATCTTGTGTTGTAGAATAAAATTTAGCTCTTTACTCTAGATGCTTTATTCTCATTCGGTTATTAATATATCCAGATATAAACCATGGTGACTTAAATCAAAACTAGAAGAAATCTCATGAAAACTACAAGAAGAGATCAGTGACTAGATGAATCATGGAAATGAAACCAACTCCATAAGCCACAACAAACAAAATATACAATGAAAATGAGAATACAGGCCTTCAAAGGAGTTGTCATGGATAAAGATTCATCCTCCCTTAGATTTCTTTGAGAATGCCTGAAATCTCTTCAATTATCCACAATATCCACATGTTATGAGCTCTGATACAAATATTGTTTATAGTTCTTTTCAGTTCATTCAATTTGGTGTTATTATTTTTATCCTGTGATTTAGGCTTCAAACCAACCCCTCTCATTAGTATTTGTCTTCCAAAACTATCTAGAAGAGGGTAATCAAAATTAGTACTAGAATATCTGAAAGTTGAAGATCCTTTCCCTCAAACTGTAGCTTTGTTCTCGACAAACCAGAGCTGAGATGAGCCAAGAACTAGTGGAAGGGAAGTTGAATGAAAACTGAGAACAACCAAAAGCCTTCCTAAGAAAAGTTCCCTTTCCACTATAACTATCAGTTCTAGTGTCTCCTTGTTCATTTTTTTTAGCATCTTTCATTTCTTGATAGAGAGCTTCTAAAAGATGTGCGAGATGATCTTCAATCTCAACAATCAATGTTGAGATAAAATGGAAGAATTGCTCTTGCAAATAAGGTGCTAAATCATTTATCCTTGAAGGAGATTTATGTGGATGAAGAAAACTTAGGAGGTCTTCCAAAATATTCTTGGACCTCTCATTGATGATATCTTTTATTTAACTAACCTCGGTTCAAAAATAAGAATTAAGGCGACCAAACTAGTCTTCATCATTTGTCATCACAAATATAAAATTCAACCAAGGTAAATTGACACTTTTTAGGTCCCCTCTCTTGACAAGCCATCCCTCACTAGTAGTTAATTTGTGCAAATGGGTTTCAACATCTTTGTAACTTGCCAAAGATGTAACTATGGCTTCAAGGAATTTACCAACCTTAACTCTAGTTGACCTCCACCCTCATGCTCTTGTTTCAATTCAGTTTCTTCCAAACCGTGCAAATCACAAACTAATAAATGGTAAGCCTTGAAATCATGGAACAAAAAACTACAAGAGACGGAGCAAGCATAAAACATTAAAATTGTGACTTACAGTAGTAAAAGAAAAGAAGTAGTAGGCAGTTTGATATACAAGCAAAAAAAGGGCATTTTATGAGGCTGCCTTAAGGAAGCAAATTAAAAATTAAAAAAAATCATGTTTCAAATTCCATTTAAATATTTAGTTGTACAGTAGATGTCATCCTACTTTTTTTGAGAACTCTTACTAAATTCCCAAAAATATGAGTTCCCAAATGACACCAATAGATATTATAAATAGAAAACAAACAACAATATTTTCATATAAAAACAAGAGATGATTCATAGGCCCTATGAAAATATCTAACTTTTTGGCTCCCCTTTGATACTCTTATGCATACTTAAATATTACATCTCCATGATTAATATGGACCAGAAGGGTTAAAAGGTCACATGTTGGTCTTTTCCATTTATTGGGCAATAAAGAGTTTGAAGTGACTGAAAGAATCAAATGTAGCTCTTTACCCTAGATGCTTTATTCTCATTTGGTTATTAATATATCCAGATATAAACCATGATGACTTAAATCAGAACTAGAAGAAATCTCATGAAAACTACAAGAAGAGATCAGTTATTAGACGAATCATGGAAATGAAACCAACTCCATAAGCCACAACAAACAAAATATGCAATGCAAATGAGAGTACAGACCTTCAAAGGAGTTGTCATGGATAAAGAATCTTCCTCCCTTAGATCTCTTTGAGAATGCTTGAAATCTCTTTAGTTATCCACAATATCCACATGCTATGAGCTCTGATACAAAGATTGTGCATAATTCTTCTCAGTTTATTCAATTTGGTGCTATTATTTTTATCCTATGATTCAGGCTTCAAACCAACCCCTTTCATTAGTATTTGTCTTCCAGAACTATCTAGAAGAGGGTAATCAAAATCAGTACTGGAATATTTGAAAGTTGAATATCCTTTCCCTCAAACTGAAGCTTTGTTCTCGATGAACCAGAGCTAAGATGAGCCAAGAACTAGTGGAATGGAAGTTGAATGAAAACTAAGAACAACTAAAAGCCTTCCTAAGAAAAGTGCCCTTTCCACTATAACTGTCGGTTCTAGTGTCTCCTTGTTCATTTTTTTTGGCATCTCCTCATTTTTCATTTCTTGATAGAGAGCTTCTAAAAGATGTGCAAGATGTTCTTCAATCTCAACCATCAATGTTGAGATAAAATGGAAGCATTGCTCTTGCAAATAAGGTGCTAAATCATTTATCCTTGAAGGATATTTATGTGCATGAAGAAAAATTAGGAGGTCTTCTAGAATATTCTTGGACCCCTCATCTATGGTATCTTTTATTTGACTAACCTCAATTCCAAAATAAATGTTAAGGAGAACAAACTAGTCTTCATCATTTTTCATCATAAATCTAAAACTCAACCTAGGTAAATTGACACCTTTTAGGTCCGCTCTCTTGACAAGCCATCCCTCACTAGTAGTTAATTTGTGCAAATGGGTTTCAACATCTTTGTAACTTTCCAGAGATGTAACTATGGATTCAAGGAATTTACCAACCTTAACTCTCTCATGTAGTTCTGCAAATCCATTAGCTATTATTTGTTTGATCCTACTAACAAAAAATATTTCAAAAAGTTCATCTCACAAACTCTTTGAGTGCTTCAAAACAATCTCACGCACACATTGCCATGGAAACTCAACATTTGAACCAAAAACCATTTTTAGCCACTCCAAGCTCCCTTCAAATGCATCCAGACTATCCAATGTTTCTCTAATCAATATCTCATTCTCTGCAAGTTCCTTGCCACTTTTCACAATATCAAGCAAATACTTTCCCCCAAGCCTATCTGCAAAGAGAATATCATCTGCACATGTCTTAAGCCATGCTAAGCAAGAATCTGATATAAATTCACTTAGAAAAATCATCATGCTAGCTTGTAGCTTCTCTCTATGAGATTTCCACAACTACACCTCATTGTATGGGTTTGGAATCGCACCAAACAACTATGATTCAGGTGGCACTACCAACACAGTCTTATAAAAAAGAGGCAAATTGTTTAGAACCTCCAAGAAGAGTTCCCCAGCCTGACATAGCATTACCTATATGACTCTTACCACATTATAGAAAATGGAACTGATTTCCCCCACCTTATCGGTCTATCGGTCGAACGTGTCTTCTAGTTCCAACCGGCTCTATATTTTCATTGGCGGGACAAGGTCTCATGTTCCTACGATGGTCTGATGGGGATGTCATCGGTGAAGTTTGTGCCTGTTGTTGGAACCAACAATAGGCACAAAATCCACCGATGACATCACCATCAGACCATTGCGGGAACATGAGACCTCATCCCACTGATAGAAGATTCTCATGCCGATGAAAAAATAGAACCGTCGATGCATTGCTTGAACCAGAAGACACGTCTGACCGATAGACCAATAAGGTATTCCTTTTCAAATAAGTTTATTCTACTATCACAAACCAAACAAGCATTAGAATTAGAGACTAACAAGAACCACCAAGAAGCTTTTCATTGACACATCATCGAATGGAAGAAGGATTTTTTTGGCCCAATGGATCTTGACCAAATCAGTTTAAACCTAGTGGAGCAAATCTTAATTGGGTCAGATAAGCCCTGCCGAGAGTTCACTTTACAAAACCAATCCTTGGGAAAAGAGAGCACTGGATTAATGCATCTAGAAGAGCTCCCCAACAATATACAACCTCCATGGCACCGAATCATGTATCATTCAAAACAAGAATTTCTACACCACAACTGATTTGTTGACATAATTTTGAATCAATGTGTTGGGAAATGGTCAGCGCTCCCCTCGAGATTCGCGACATGGACTAAGCACCTCTCATGGATCCATTAACTCTAGCAGTTGTATCGGACATTAACAGGTTGATATTTTGGTGCAACGACAACTGTGGGGCCAACAATTGGTATCAAAGCCAAAGGTGTTGGGTTCGAATCCCCTCGGGTAATGTTGAGGGGGAGTTTGTTGGCAGATGGTCAACACTCCCCTTGGGATTCGTGACATGGACTAACCGCCTCCCATGGATCCATTAACTCTAGCAGTTGTATCGGGCATTAACAGGCCAATCTTTTGGTGCAACAACAACTGTGGGGAAAACATAATGAATATGTTCTTTTATACTCAATAGTTAGGAAGAATGTTATACTAACCATGGATTTCACCTGTTATAATTTTTCTTAGTTGTTGCACTACTATTTCTAGTTGCTATGCAACTATTCTTAGTTGCATTATTTCTTTGTACTATTTGATGAACCCTTGGTGTGTGAATTCTTCTAGCCATTTCTATCAGAATGAAGTAGATGGAGTTCAGGGGTTTTATTTCAAATGATATGGCAAATTTTGTTTGGAACCAAATAGAGTTGAAAAAGTGTTTCAAACTCAATCAAATCTTGTTTAAAATAGCCCAACATGAAGAAAAGTGTACTTAGAAGATTGGGGTTTCTTTTTTTATCATCATGATTTGGTTTAGATCCAGGAAATTGAAGCAAAATGGTGATAAAGAACAACAGGGAATGGGCAGAAAATTTCACTAATACATTTGACTACAAAATACGACGAAACTGTTCAATAAAATATGTAAAATTCAATGTTCATCGAGTGCTTGTAAAATTTGATGTGTAATTTCCAATTTTTTGAAAGTTTATCCCCGATGCTCATCAAAATGTCAGCTATCAGTTTCGTTGAATTTTCGACAAACATGAAAAATTAAAAAAAATTAAATTGTGGCCAACATAAAGAAAAGTGAGTTCATGCCTGATTTATTGCGACAATGTTTTTCTCTACTTGAGACAATTTGTGGAGAACTAAGGACGATTTTCTTGGGAAAAATAAAAAATTAAGAAGATATCACCAAGTTGGAGGGTATTCATTGTCTTTTGCAGAATTCAGTTGTGAAGTTAGATTTGTAGTTCTAGGTTTGAAAATCATATTTTAAAGCAATATCTCATCAGATTTCATTTTTAGAGGTTAAGGGTTTTGAGAATTTCATGTCCATATTTTGTTGTGTGGAATCACCATAAGATCACAACGAGGAACGATTCTTATGACTATAATTATTTGATCCATAACTCTATTGGTCATGTGGCACAGTTGTGCTATAAAAAATACATGATGCATTCATGTGTGACCCAAGTTTAATGTGGCTATGTTGTGATAGAAATGGAGGCACTCATATAATGTAGTTAATTCAGGTTGTATAATGCAGGTGTAAATCATTATTGGGTGCATTCAAGTTGTCTCAAATTTAATAGGTTAGGATGTAATTATAACATGATTGAAGAGTGATTACCTCTTGCTACAATAAAGAGCCTATAACTCTAGTTGATATGCAGAGTGGTTGTGTTATATCAATTATGTAGTGCACTCAAGCACAACCCATGTTTAATGGGCAATTCTAGAGAGTGATCAAGATTTTCTAAACCTTATGAATGTTATTTGACATATATTTGCATAATCTCAAATTCTTTCAGAGGCTTTTGAAGTATCAATGTATCCTATATAGGGTTTAGAATGATTTATTTTAATTAAAAAAATAAATAAATGATGTATTTCCCTGTAATTAGATAATGTGGAGATCTCCTAAATCTGCCCCAACACACTATCTTCTTTGGCACTGTATTCATTACCCTAGCTACTAGGTTTTTGCATGTGACATCTTTAATATCTTCATGATCGTGGCTTTTAAATAGAACTCAATCTTTTCTTTAATCCTTTTCATGGTAAACCTTGAGTTCCATAATCCACCTTCAGTCTCTTCTAAGAACGTTGTCTTAAGCTAGACTGCATAGTATGCATATAAAGCAAGTCCTTCATACCTGCCATTGTTCCAAACCACCACTCACTGCCTTGCTTAAAATGTTGCCTCCATAAGCACAATAGCATGTTTTAAAATCATGGTTGCCATGATTGACCATTAAGGTCACCACTTTCATCATGAAGATACAATGAGATTTTTGTCTTCAAACTCAAAGCATTATGGAAGATAACATTGTGAATTGTTTGTTGTGTACGATTCAATTTTCTTGCACATTTACTGCTTTGCTAACTTCCTTTAAGACTGGGTATTGCACCCTCAGCTGCAATCTCAAACAACTCACTCACTATCACTTGAAGATTCCTTTCATGAGCATCCTTCTATAAAATCAAACTATGCCCTATAGACTTCCTACTTACTACAGGGGACTCATTGTTTCATGGTATTGTAGTTCTTAAGATCCTTCAACCTTATTGACACTACTTCATAGTCCACAAGGTATTATTCACTATTTTCTCATCTTTGGTGAGTCTCAAAACACTGCTCAAACATGCAATCCACTACCTCCATTATACAATATTAATGGCTAAGAAGAAACATTGCACCTATGATTACCAATATTACTTCATTTGGACAATCATTCCTTGATTGAATTTTCCTTGTCTAACACTACCAAAAGCATTTGAAAAATCCTTAAGGTCAGCAAGGGGGTAAGGAAACTCACTATTAAAATATCCACTTTGCTATGCAAGGTTTGAGCTTTATTATCTTGTCACTGCTTAGCCTATTTTTGACTGCCACATCTCAAGTGACTATCATTCTTCTTACCATAGATTGCATTTACAAATGTCACTAAGCTACATAGTGTGCTTGTTATTGGCTACAATCTTTAAATTGCAAGATTTTGTTATTACCTACAATGTCTCAATCTTTCTGGTATTGCAACCTCACTAATCTGCTATAGTTATTGTTTCTGTCTCTATGGAGGCCTAGGGTTTGTACCCTAATCTTTCTCTTACCAATGCTTCTATTGTTTTCTATTAGGGCTCTCTCAATGTTGAGGGCCCTAGGGATAAGCTCATCATAAGAAGTGACACATTGCATCTTTAACTAAAAGGATAAATCCGTATTGACATTAGCAATGATGATTCTGACTTGTTGTTCCTTAGGAATGGGTCACTTGCTCTTACTAGCTCGCAACCTCCATTGTTGTAGGAATTTTGTGATCAAGTTCAATATTCTAATTTTAGGAGTCTTAATCTGCTAGGAAATCATAGTAAAAAATCATAATTTAATAAGTTTTGGAATTAGCATTGCAAAGTGTTTTTTGGGGTCATTAACTGACTATCTTCTTTGCAGGGGTGGTTGCATGCCAAATTTTTGGTGTAAAATATTAGAACATGATTATTACTACCTGTCTATGAATAAAAATTATTGGAGTGTGAGTTTGATATTTTTTGAAGATCTAAATAGTCAAGCTTGGTAAAGAAAAATCATGTCAGATAATATTAGTCCAAAACAAAATGAAGAGACACTTGATAGATTGTGGGCTAGATTGAAAAGAAAGGGTGATGAAAATGTTATTGTCATTACAATAATTGCAAGGGCTTAAAGACGAGATGACTTTTAATCACAAAAGCTGAGAAACATTGTAGGTAGCATGGTCATGTTGAAGGGGGCATGATTATCGTCCATTGGTAAGTTGTTCATTATATGTGTTTATATTGATTGAATTTGTAAATGTTTATATTGTTTTAACATTTTATATATACATATATATATATAATCACTTGATCATGATCATGGTTTATTTGTGTCTATCATTATTATAAAGGTGGGGCGCCCTAGGGTAGATGATATGGATTATCATGGCCCAGAGAATGTGGTTTTGCAAGCGGACGAACATGGAGCTGTGAATATCGAAGATGAAGTTAATGATCCTATGGAAGAATATGATCATGCACCAAAAAACAAAGTTGAAGATGATGGTACAAATACATTGATCCATGCCACATTTAGTGGCAAAATTGATCATGATGATCATGATGACTTTGATGATGTTCATGATTTACCTGTACTTGACAAGGCATATGAGCCCCTTTATGAAGGCTCTAAAACAACTTTTCTCTCTACTATATTGTTGTTGTTGAACTTGAAGGTTATGAATGGTTTATCAAACATAGCAATCTCACGGATGTTAAGGTATGTCATATATGTCATCTTTTTTTATCTATTTTAATTGTTGTTAGTTCATCACTAGTAAATAAAGGATGAAATATGTTCATTAATATTCTTATATGAACAAATTATTTTTGTTGTAGATTGATTGGTGAATTTTGTTACCACCATCAAATATTTTAATTCTCACCATGTAAATGCAGATTTATGTGCCATTATGAAAGATATCGAATGGAGTATCACAATAGTTACAAAGCTTAGCACAATTTATGGATTACCATGCACAAAATAGAAGTGGAGATGACATTCTTTGAATGCCTGAAGATGGTTCTACATTTAGGGACATGGAGGAAAAATGGCCACACTTTAAAGAAGAACCTCGTAATCTCAGGCTTTCATTGGGAGCCGACGGTGTCAATCCATTTGGAGAGCTGAGATCTATTTACTCAGTGTGGCCTATTTTTGTTATTAACAATAACATTCCTCCATGGATGTTAATAAAGAGGGAACACATAATGTTGTCAATGATTGTTCCGTATTTGTTTACATCAATTTTCTTTTAACGAGTATCATCCATTTGTCTTATTTGTTGCATAATGACTTATATTTTTTCATTCAATAGTCATGTACATTAATTTATATATATTGCAAGAAATGTATATAATAATTATGTATCGTTTATGTTCATTCAACTAGGTAAGTACCAAGTTAAAGATATGAAGGCACGCAGCCTCTTGCCCAGTTACTGTGCTATGGATTACGCCACTATGTATGACATCTCTAGACCAATAGGACAAAAGACAATTTCAATTCCATGCAATGCTTGTATGGACAATTCATGATGCCCTGTATTAACACATTTTTGTGGTATGTTATAACGTTCGATTGCACTTTAAGAATATTTAATTTGATGAAGTAGATATCATGAATGTTTTTAAAATAATCTATTCATTGTATATAATTATAAAAATTGACATATTTAATCCAATTATATATCATCTTGCAGGTCTTCAAACAAAGGGAAAATCTGCATGTCCAATTTGTGGTCTAAAGATGAAATATTGTCATTCAACAAGTTTAGGAAAGCAGGTGTTTGATGAGTATAGGCACTCTCCATAGAAATCATAAGTATCTAACCATCGAAACATCTTTCAATGGGAAAGAGAAACTATATCAAAACCACTCTAAGAATGTCACTCCCTCATTTTATGGAAGTTGGAATATAATAGAATTAATCATCAAGGTTATACATCAAATCAAATTAAGCTTATCTATCATATATGATATGTTTTGAATTTATATTTTATATTGTACAGGTTTACTTGAATGTTGTAATTGAAATGATTGTCGTTGTTAATTTGTTTAACTTATATGCTTCATGAAGGTCGTCAAGGAATAATGGTCGGCTTCGACAGCGACTGAAAAGTTATCCCAGACAATTTAGTAGGTTTCCCTACTATAAGCAGCTACAAATTGTGCATTTGTTTGATACAATGCATATCGGAAAGAATATAATAGAAATGTTATAGAAAATATTGGATGGAAGGCATGACAAAGAAAAATTGTCAAAATTCTATAGTGACATTCAAAGAAGCCAATCATGCAAATGAAAAATGTCATTCAATTAACAGTGATGGAGACCAAATTATAAGTGCCCTTCCTTGGTTATTAACAAAGCAGCAAAGCAATTCTATAAAAAAAGTCATACAAAAATTTGATTTCCCACAGGATTTACTGCTAACATAAACAATATAATAACAAAGAAAGGTGAATTTGGGTCAGGGATGAAAATGCATGATTGGCATACCTTCATTAAGGTAATTATTCTGGTATATTATATACACTTGTATAATGCATGTACTTTTCAGTGTATTATGTTTACTACTTTGGAAAAATAATGAAAAGATCATTTTACAATTATTGCAGTACGTTCTATCTCTATCTCTCCTAGACAACTTTGACAACAATGAAGTCAAACAAGTTATATATATGATCTTGAAAATACATGAGGTGCGAAATGCAGATTTGTTCAATTCATTATATACATCTTATAATTGCCATATTTGTTTTACTTGTTATGTAATATATTGTATATTTTGTTAAATATCGGCATTATATTTGCGCCTTGAATCACTTGTAGATGGCTATCATCTAAAGAAATCCATAAAGAAGATATAAATTATTGGAAGAGAAAAATTTTTCGTCTAATGTGTGAAATGCAAAAGTGTCTACCTTCAACATTTTTCAATGCACAAGAACACTACCTCATACACCAAGTTGAGGAGATTGAATTGTTTGGACCTATACACACAAGGTCAATGTGGATGGTTGAGAGGCACTTGAAATTTTTGAAGGCTTTGGTTAGACAAAGAGCACATCCTGAGGGTTCTATGGTGGAGGGATATATGGCATACTAGACCATGGTTTACATTAGTGAATATCTTCCTATGTTTGCAACAAAAATCCATTTAGATCGCATTTGGGATCCTAACTCCATTAACAAATTCGAAGGGGAGTACCTATTGGGGAAAGGTAGATTGAGGAAGGTGAGAGGTAATTATAAGATGGTCATGGAGATTAATTGGAATGCATTTTATATATGGTTTTTATGTATATTGTAATTATTTAATTTTTAATCTTCAATATACATCAATTATAAATTAAGGTCGTATACTGTGGTATTTAACTAATTATATGTTATTTTTTAATTTCAATTTATTTTGGTACAGTTGGTCGAGAGTGGGATGCACTAAATTTGTACGTCGCCTACAATCTTGATTGGATGATGGTATGGATTGAACGATGTCAACAATCTGGTCACGCATTAACATGGGAAGGCGTGGCTTCATTGGTTAAAGAAGCTCATCGTAATGGAGATTCCAATGTTACACAAAGGGAAATTGATTTAGTATATGGTTTGAGAGATAAACAAGTATGTATAAATATATTAATCACCCATATTATTTAATTATTTTCAAGTATATTGATGTATATATATCTTGAGATTGTTTTCTTTGCATACATTCGGCCACGAATAAATATGTTTATCAACTGACGATATTGCAATTATTTTTACATGTTTGACATATTACAAGTGAAACACCACAAGGCTATGTGGTGCAATGGTTGTAAATTTCAAATCAAAATGTTGGATGACATGAAGAAAACTTGTGATTCTGGTATAACTGTAGTCTTTCAGGTGACTAATTTTTCATCTAGAAGCGACATACATCCAGAAGTCTTAGAAAATCGATACTATGGGATTTTGGATGATATACTTGAGTGAGACTTTAAGTCCTTCAGATTAATTTTGTTCGCCATCCTATAGTATAGGCTACGATTAAATGAAAATGATCCTAAGAGAACTGTTATTGAACATGATAATGGATTTACCATGGTTAATACAAGGTTGATCGAGTGAGCTGGAAATGAGCCCTATGTTCTTCCAAGCCAATGTGAGCAGGTATTT
>VDFB02166783.1:0-26429 GCA_007258455.2 Sequoia sempervirens | reverse complement strand
GTTTCAGAGCCCTCTAGAGACAAATTGATGCATTGCAGGAGCAAATGAGAAGAGGGTTAAACCCGAGAAGAAGAGGAGAAAGTAAGGATGAAGAAGAGATGGAAGATACAAATGTAGAAGAGAAAGAAGTAGCAATTGATCAAGATCAAGTGTGGTTGATTAGGTCCATTTCAAAGATTGGAAAAAGACCCAGAATAGAAATCCCCAGTTATTATAGAAGTTTGAACCCAAAAGAGTTGATCAACTAGATCAATGAGCTAAAAGAGTATTTTGAGTATGAAGAAATAGAGGACCCAGATCGGGTTAAGTTTGTAAAAACGAAGCTAAAGGGCCATGCCAATATTTGGTGGAAAGAGGTCTAGTTGGAGAGAAATCAAAGAGGAAAAGGAAAGATCAGCAGTTGGGATCGCATGGTGGAGAAACTGAAGAAGCAGTTCATACCAGTGAACTATGAGTTAGATATGCTGAAGAAATTGTAAGGGTTGAAGCAAGGAAGTAGATATATGAAAGAATACATGGAATATTTTCACAAGATGGTCATCAGAATGGGACATGCAAAGGCTAGCAAGGAGAAGGTAGCACGTTATCTCAATGGGTTACGACTAAGCATTCAAGAGGAGTTAAGTCTGGTTAGAAGGACCACCATTGAAGAAGAATCTGTTTTGCACAAGGTGCAAATGTGAAAGAAAATATTGTGATGTCATTATTGACAGTGGGAGCACTGATAATCTGGTGTCAAAAGAGATGGTTGTAAAACTAAAGTTGAAGAGGGAAAGGCATCCACATCCGTATCGGATTTCCTAGTTGCAGAAAGATCACAAAGTTCTAGTCAATGAGCAATGCCTGGTAAAGTTCAAAATTGGGAGTTATTGTGATGAGGTACTATATGATATCATCCCCATGGATGCATGTCACATGTTGTTGGGGAGGCTATGGCAGTTCGACAAGCGAGCTATACATGACGGCCATGCAAACACTTATTCCCTGACTAAGGATGGAATCCACCATAAGTTGAAACCCCTAAAGGAGGCCGAAGAAAAGGTATGCAGTAGTGCTAGGGTTTGTTATGTTGATGGAAGAAATTTTTTAGAAGGCATGAAGCATGAGCATCTATGTTATACTTTGATTCCTATAATGAATAAAGAGGATAGTGGGAATGTACCAATAGAAGTTTCTGGGTTATTGGGTGAGTTTCAGGAGATTGTTTCTGATAATGTGCCTAAGGGTTTACCACCAGTGAGAAAGATCAGTCATCAGATTGACTTGATCCCTGGAGCCAATTTTCCAAATAAGGCAGCTCACAGAATGACTCCTACAGAAAATGAGGAGTTGAACAAACAAGTTCAAAAGTTGTTGAGAAAGGGTTTGATTGGAAAGAGTTTGAGTCCATGTGCAGTACCTGCAGTACTAGCACCAAAGAAGGATGGGGAGTAGAGAATGTGCACAGACTCCCGAGCCATAAACAAGATAACAATCAAATACCGATTTCCCCTACCAAGGATGGATGACTTGATGGATTGTTTGAGTGGAGCGCAGTACTTCACAAAGATTGACCTGAAGAGCATATATCACCAGATTTGGATTTGTGAGGGAGATGAATGGAAGACTGCCTTCAAGACCAAAGAGGGACTGTTTGAGTGGTTAGTCATGCCTTTTGGGCTAACCAACGCACTGAGCACATTCATGCAGCTCATGAAGGAGGTATTGAAAGAGTTTCTGGGAAATTTTGTTATTGTGTACTTAGATGATATTTTTATATTCAGTAAGTCCTTGGGTGAGCATTTAGTGCATATTTGTAAAGTCTTTGAAAATTTGAGAGAAGAGAAATTGTTGATTAATCTGAAAAAGTGTAGTTTTGTGAGGAAGGAGTTAGTGTACTTGGGGTTTTTTGTTTCAGCAGAAGGTCTCAAGATGGACCCAAAGAAGGTGAAGGCTATTCTAGAATGGCCTACCCCAAGAACTGCTACTGAGGTGAGATCTTTCCATGGTCTAGCCAGTTTTTATAGAAAGTTCATTAGAAACTTCAGTAATATTTGTGCACCTTTTGCTGAAACAATGAGAGGGGATAGAAAAGAGTTCAAGTGGAGCACTGGAGCAACAAAGAGTTTTGATCTATTGAAGCAGAAAGTGACAGAGCAACCAGTTTTAGCCCTCCCAAATTTCAACAAGGTGTTTCAAGTGGATTGTGATGCTAGTGGTTGTGTCATTGGAGTAATGTTGAGCCAAGGAGGTAAGCCCATTGTCTATTTCAGTGAAAAGTTAAATGATGCAAAGAGAAAGTACTCTGTATATGATCAAGAATTGTATGCAATAGTTCAAGCATTAATGAAATGGAGACATTATTTGTTTCCGAAGGAGTTTGTTTTATTTATGGATCATCAAGCATTACAATATCTGAATAGTCAAGGGAAATTAAATCAAAGGCATATGAAATGGATATAATTTTTGCAAAGCTATACCTTTGTTTTAAAGCATAGGAGTGGGAGGTCGAATAGGGTTGCACATGCCTTAAGTAGGAGGCAGACATTGTTGAAAGAGATGCAGATTGAAGTGGTTGGGTTCAATGAACTCAAGATGTTCTATCTTGCAGAAGCTTGGAAAGCTTGCAAGGAGCCTGTTACATTTGACAGGATGAAGTGGTTGGATTTCATAATCCAGGATGGCATGTTGTTTAAGGGAAGTCAATTGTGTATTATGAGGAGTTCCATGAGGGAGAACCTAATACAGGAGAAGCAAAATGGAGGAATGGTAGGACATTTTGGTCAGGATAAGACTATTTCCATTATTAGTGAGCGTTATTATTGGCCACAGTTGTCACATGATGTGAGGAAGTTTGTATAGAGTTGCAAGGTGTGTCAGATGGCTAAGGGAGTGAGCCAGAATAGAGGATTGTATCAGCCCTTACCTATACCAGAGAGGCCTTGGGAAGATATAAGTATGGACTTTTTTCTTGGTTTGCCAAGGATGCAAAGAGGGAATGATTCAATGTTTGTGGTAGTTGACAGATTTTCAAAGATGGCACATTTCATTCCATGTCGGAAGACCCATGATGCAGTCCATATCGCTGACTTGTTCTTTAGAGAGGTGGTGAGGCTACATGGTTTTCCAAAGAGTATAGTCTCAGATCGTGATACCAAGTTTGTGGGATACTTTTTGAGGACCTTGTGGAAGAAGTTGAAGACAGAGTTGAAGTTCAATTCTGCACACCATCCACAAACTGATGGGAAGACTGAGGTTGTGAACAAAAGTCTGGGTAACCTACTAAGATGCTTGGTAGGAGATAAACCCAAGGGATGGGACTTGATCTTACCCCAGGCAGAATTTTCTTACAACAATTTTGTCAACAGAAGCACTAGTAGATCACCATTCTAGATTGTGTATGGAGGTAGTCCTAGGACCGCTCCAGAATTAAGGAAGATGGACCAAGAGAAGAAGACTAGTGCCGAAGCCGAAGAGTTTACAGAGCACATCAAGAATGTACATGAGGAGGTAAGAGAACATATCAATAAGAGGCAGATCAGAAGAGGAGGAATAAGGACTTTTAGGTAGGTGATGAAGTGATGGTCCACTTAAGGAAGGAAAGGTTTCCAGTGGAAACCTATAACAAATTAAAGATGAAGAAGTTCGGTCCCTGAATTTTTTTGAAGAGGCATGATTTAGGGAACACATATGAGGTAGAGTTGTCGGATGGAGTCAAAATTTCCCTTGTGTTCAAGATTTCATATTTGACTGAGTATTATGAAGGTGGTGCAAAGGAAGTACCGACAATGGAACAATGTGGCATTCCAACATCTACTCTAGAGAAGGAGGAGATTGAAGCAATCCTGGATAGCCATGTGAAAAGGAGTACCAGAAACAAACAATATGAAGAATATCTGGTGAAGTGGAGAGGAAGGCCTATGGAAGACTCATCTTGGCTATCTAAGGCAGAGGTTGACCATTTGGGTTTTCCTCAACCATCTGAGACATGAGAGGGTCACTTCTAAAATTACCATGGGTGTTTGATGCAGGAGCATCCAATGGTGTAAGGGAAATCTTGCATCACCCAAAAAACATGTATTGCATTTTTATTTCTTTTGGTTATATTTTTGTATATGTCTTTGCATTTCTAGATACCATTTTTTTCATTATGTAAATCCCCACTTTCAATTTTGTTTTTCTGCTTTCTTTGGTCAACTGCTATTTTTAGTAGCTTTTGGAATTTGCTACTATTTTTAGCAACTTTTGGAATTTGAAGGTGTTTTCGACCAAAAATTATATGGGAGGATTCAAAACAAAAAAGTAAGAAGATTGGTGAAAGAATCAGGCCAAGAGATGAAAGATATTGCAGTTTCAATCTCCTAAAAAGCACCTGAAAACCTTCCAGATTAGGTTTGAGGCACTAAACGGCCCTGAAACGGCCTAAAAAAATTCCAAAATTGGCATAGAAAATTTTGAGCAGGTTCTTGACTCTGAGACTTTTCCGACGGTTCAAACGGTTCGAAAAACGGAGTCCCGGATCAAAAGTTATGGATTCTAGAAGTTGGTACACCTTCAAAATGTGCTGATTTTCGAATAGTGTTTTAATTTTTGAATTTCAAATTGTAATTCTTGGTGCCAAACCACCAAAACTCATAACTTGAATGTTGTTTTTGGCTCCAAAGGGAAAAGGGGCTATTTATGGGGGGATTTTTCTAATTTTTGGTAGCTTCTTGGGGAAAAGAGTTTGCATGTTGCGAAAAAGGGAACTTTTGTAATTTCTGTAATTTCTGAAACTTCTGTAGCTTGCATGTATCACAAAGCTTGAGGATTTGGGATCCTCTACATATAAGATTTCCATTATTGAATAATAATAAAGTTTTATAGTTGTGTGCATTATTTCTGTGTCTCGGGTTTGCTCCCTCGTTAGGTGGTATCAGAGCGGGTTTTCTTGAGCATGTGAACAAATCACCGATCGTGAGGCAATTCACACCAGGACTATGGTTGTGGGTTTGAGGTCTATAAGATGCCTCCAAGAGTGATTCCTAGTAGATGTGGTGGTGCCAGAGGTGGCAGAAATGCTAGTGGAAGAGATCCATTAAGGCCAAGGGTTTCAAAGCCCTCCAAAGATAAATTAATGCATTGCAGGAGCAAATGAGAAGAGGGTTAAACTCGAGAAGAAGAAGAGAAAGTGAGGATGAAGAAGAGATGGAAGATACATATGTAGAAGAGGAAGAAGTAGTGATTGATCAAGATCAAGTGCGGGTGATTAGGGCCATTTCGAAGATCGGAAAAAGACCTAAAATAGAAGTCCCCAGTTATTTTGGAAGTCTAAATCCCAAAAGAGTTGATCGACTGGATCAACGAGCTAGAAGAGTATTTTGAGTATGAAGAAGTAGAGGACCTAGATCGGGTTAAGTTTGCAAAAATGAAGCTAAAGGGCCATGCCAATATTTGGTGGAAAGAGGTCCAATTGGAGAGAAATCGAAGAGGAAAGGAAAGATCAACAGTTGGGATCGCATGGTGGAGAAAATAAAGAAGTAGTTCATACCAGTGGACTATGAGTTAGATTTGCTGAAGAATTTGCAAGGGTTGAAGCAAGGAAGTATATTTGTGAAAGAATACACGAATTATTTTTACAAGATGATCATCAAAATAGGACATGTAGAGGCTAACAAGGAGAAGGTAGCCCGTTATCTCAATGGGTTACGACTGAGCATTCAAGAGGAGTTAAGCATGGTCAGAATGACCACCATTGAGGAAGAAGTTGTTTCACACAAGGTGCAAATGTGAAAGAAAATGTTGTGATGTCATTATTGACAGTGGGAGCATTGATAATCTGGTGTCAAAAGAGATGGTTGCAAAACTAAATTTGAAGAGGGAAAGGCATCCACATCTGTATCGGATTGCCTAGTTGTAGAAAGATCACAGAGTTCTAGTCAATGAGCAGTGCCTAGTAAAGTTCAAAATTGGGAGCTATCGTGATGAGGTACTTTGTGATATCATCCCCATGAATGCATGTCACATGTTGTTGGGGAGGCCATGGGGAGGCCATGGCAGTTCGACATGCAAGCTATACATTAATTTATGAATATAAATACAATGATAAATATACTAAATATCTAATAATAATAAATATACAAAATTATGTTTAAACAAGAATAAAATTAAATTAAATATATGAAAAATATATATAATTAAAAAAAACCCAATTATAAATAAAAATTTACCCATAAGGAGGTTAATGGAGTTCTTACCCATGCTATCTCACTTGGTATATCAATAAGGCAAGGTTGCCCACTAGCACCAACCCTATTTGTAGTTCCCTCATATGCACTTCATTTTGTTTTAAGGGATAATTCTTTGATCTCAAAGGTGAGAGGTATCAGGCTACCTGACAATAATGAGCTCATTAACCTCTAGTTTGTTGATGATATGAAGCATCCTTCCGCACCTAGAAGAGGATAATCTTGCAAATTTAATAGGAATTTTGGAAATCTTTTGTCTTGCTTTAGGGGAAAAAGTTGCCCCTACAAATTCTTGCCTTTTGGGTTGGAAGGAGAAGCCTCCAGATTGGGTTAATAGGTATGGCATCCAATGGGGGGGACCCCAAAAGCTGGTGAGATACTTAGGAATCTTGTTTGCAGTTGATCCTAACCTTGAAGAGATGTGGTGTTGGATCAAAGACAAGATAGAGAAGAAGTTGGCCAGGTGGAATAGGCAATACCTATCATTGGTCGAAAGGTTCCAAATTACTCAAAAAGTACTGTCTTCTTACAATATCTACTTTGCCTCAACATGGTTCTTTAGCTCATACCAAATTAATGCTATCCAGAAAAGAATAAGGGAGTTTTTGTGGTCATATGGCAAAGGGAAAAGGAAAAGACACTCAGTTAAATAGGAGTGGTGCACCATTTCAAAGCATAGGGGTGGCCTTGGAATGAAAGATTTAAGGATTCAAGGCATTGCCTTGGCAGCAAAATGGGTGATTGGA
This sequence comes from Sequoia sempervirens, assembly GCA_007258455.2. Lineage (NCBI taxonomy): Eukaryota > Viridiplantae > Streptophyta > Pinopsida > Cupressales > Cupressaceae > Sequoia > Sequoia sempervirens. Next base: position 19,477 of record VDFB02166783.1, on the reverse strand, counting down.
GCCATGGAGGGGAAGGAACCATGGAAAGTGCTAATCAAGCAAAACATTACCAATGTTGTTCCTAAACAAGCTAAATCATGGAAGTCTCTGCCTTTCAATGATATCCTTAGTAGTGAATGGCCTATGTCACCTGCATGATCCAATGTTTTTAGAACCGTATGGAAGGCTTGGGAAACAATAAAAAAGAGTCTATCCAACTAACACTTCACCAAGGGTGATAACAAGGTCATTCTAACTAATAGATCTATATGGTGGAATTTGAAACACAAAGGAAGGCCTCTAGTATTAATCCAAGGTTGTTCTACAAAAAATTGGGCTAAAAAAGGGATTAAATGCTTTAGTGAAATTCCAAAAGATGGGAAACTAAAAGATTGGAATGATCTAAGTTCATAATATAATATCCTCCTTAGTAACTGGGGGACACATACAATGCTAAGAGAGGCTTGTAGCCATCTAAAATTCCCAATTGAAACCAAAAACAATCCTTTTCAATTTAAAGAATTCCAATGGCCAAATGGTAACAAATTAATGAAGTCTAAAGTAAGAGAAATTTATGCAATGGTAACTAAATAGATGGACTTAACAGAGCATATGAATAAATGCTAGAAAATGAACCTAAATCAAGACTAGTGGCATAAAATCTTTTTTTTTTTTTTAAATGGAAAAAATAGTTGGAAGCCAAAAAGGCTTGCTTTAGATGGCTCTTGATAATTTAGAAACTCTTCTTTAAAAGCAAAATGGATGATATTAACATTTGTAGCTTATGTAGAAAGCCTGAATCAATTAATCATATTTCATTTGATTGTATTTTTACTAAGGAAATATGGAACATGTTTTGCAATACTCAAAGTATATGGGGAAATAATGGGGATCTACTCCCTGAGAAAATCCTTTTCATCCAAAATATCAAAATGAGCAAAATTGGTGCTTTATTTCGACATATTCTTTCAACTGACATTTTGTGGGTAATTTGGAAAGCTCAAAATGAAGACAGGTTTCAAGGAAGGAAGATATTGCTTACTAAGTCCTATAAGGGACTCATCTTTTACAATGTTGCTATGCATGTCTTCACCACAGTGGAGCTCTCGAAGGACAAGTTTTGGAAATACCTAGAAAACAAAGAAATAACCATTGATATCTTGGAAGCTAGATATGGGCATATGTGGCAGGAAGGGCATCTTGGGGCAGATGTCTTCCTAAGGGCTTTGCAAGGCTTTAGGGAGGAACTAAAAGAAGAGCAAAAGAACAATCCTAATAGGGGCAAAAGCAAAGAGATTGTAATTTTACTGATGGAAGGGAAGAGTAGCAAGGATCCTGGGCTTTCAGTGGACGAGATGGCAATAGCAAAGACATTGGTGACACTTGGTGACTCAGGCAATATAGTACAAGCCCTCTAAGAATCAGCCTTGGAATACTTTTTGGTTATATATGATAACAGGTTTGGTACATATGTTGCATAGATATAAGATCTTATATACAGTTGCTCATGTGTAACTACAAGATACATGTATATATGTAAATCTTTTGTAGATATTACCTAGGACAGTGTTAATATGAGATGACAAAATATGTTGTTTCAGGGGCATTGTGGGATATGCATATTTTGTAACTGGGGCATTAGGATGTTATAGCTTTTGTAGGGCTTCCTAGAGGCTTGGTACTGATGTAATTGCATTGATGCTATATGTTTTGATCTCTTTATACTTAATACAAAAAAAATTACCCGTAAAACTACATGGTTGAATCCTGATAACAATATCACAATTTGACACGTGGAAAATACCTCCTACTTATCAATTGGTGAGCTAAAGGGGCTCTATAATGAATGGTTTATAAGGCACAACACTTGCTGAAGGGTTTGCAAATTAGGTTGCGAGCTAAGTGAGCTTAACTGGGGGAAAACCCTATGGTTAAGCACGTTTGAGTTGGAGTAGTACTGGGATGGGTGACCTCCCGGGAAGGCCCAATGCTTCACCTTTATGAACATCACCAAAATGCAATGAGTGCTAAGTGGACCTTTCATTATCATGAAATATGGATTCATGTGAACCTCTACTCATGAAACATGGATCAATAAATTTGACTTGATCACATGATTTACCCATTATTCTTCTATAATTATAATAAACTATTCATCAAAATATTACCCAAAACTAAATAAGAATTTGACATTGGTATATACAAATTTACTCATTACAATCCAGTTCATTGATATCGGGGAGTGGGAAAGCACGAAACGCTTAATTCAAACCAAATAAATATGTTGTCACATCGCATTAAACCTTATTGCAAAGCCCAAACCAACCTAACAAACCAAAGATATAAATTGTCACATCTCACCGTTAACAAATTCTAAAATCGAAGAATGGTCAAAGACGACTGCAAACTTGTATACTTATGTCTATTAATTTGCTATTGTTCTGTCCCCAAACAATGTTGTGTGACAGTAGTCGATGCAGGTAGGCAATGAAGCCCCCGTACGTCATTCTGCTCTTTACACACTGCATTTTCACTGGAATAACAGCGATTCAGGCTGGTAAGTAGGTAATTTTATTTTATTTTTCATAGAAGTTCTTTCCGAAAATTCCTGAACTTCCTGTAAAGTTCTGTTGTTTTAGTTAAAAGGCCAGTCATGGTGCTCTCAATTGATTACTCCTCTGGCGTACTTCGACGGAAGTTACCATAGCATAACATTGGTCTCAGACCCACCCCATTATCAGAGGCGTTCTTTCACTGTACCCTTTGTGGGTTTTTCCTTGGTCGTCAGAATTAAACGTTTGGATATATATACACTGCATATACCTATCGTATATGTACAGTGTATTTTCAGGCATTAAATTCAAATTCTTTACCCATTATTGGATATAAGTCCGATGGGTATTTTGGCGCTTGAGTTAAATAATGGGTATACACTGTATTTAGTATTAGCAGACATTAAATTCAAGTGCGCCGTCCATTATTGGGTACAATCCATGTGGGTATTTTTTTGGCAGTTGATTCAAATGGTTGGGTATATTCAGTATTGAAGGCATTCATTACGAGTACCTTCCGCATTATGTTTGGGTATACAGTGTATATACACCTACAAATTAAATTAAAGTGCTTTACGCATTATTGCACTCAACCTCTCTGAATGTTTTTTGGCAGTGAGTTAAATGTTTGGATATACATAATCAATTTATACAAACACTAGGCATTTGTGTACTGTATATATAGATCGACTTTTTGCAGATATTATATTAAAGTGCTTTTCCCGTCATTAGATACAATTAATGTGGATATTTTTTGTACTTAATATAAATGCCTGGTAAATACTGTATTTATACACTGTAGTGAGTGTTTATATGCGCTCTATATTTACACTGAGCATTCAAGTGTCTCACCAATTATTCGATGAAACTAATTTTACATATCTGTTTGTCATACAAATTGAGGGGAATCTAAATCAGGATCTTGGATCTGATATCTGCGTCATCATTTACAGCTTTACTGCAAAAACAATCATATATGTGAGGTAAAGTTAGTTAATGGCCAAGCTGGATACCGATTTGGAGTGCATTTCAGTGCATACTGATTTCCAGTTGGCAAAAAACTTCCCAAAATACCAGAACATATGCCGCAATTCTCCAGCCCCTCCTCTCCAGTGGCTGCTCAAAGATGTCTATTCAAAACACAATCATTAAAAACGTTGTTCTTTATGGGTATCAAGGTTTGGGCCATGAGTTTTTGGTTGTTGAATGCACAATTCTTCAGTCCATTATCAAAACTGAACTTGTTGTCCAGCCTGTCTATTTTGAAAATGTCTTCAAGCTCATTCTATATCTTAACAATCAGGTCTAAGAGTGATTTAGCCTCATGGTAGTAGATAATATACATTTTCATCCCTTTGTTCTTTAGAGTGTGTTATCTCTGCAGGTCAAATTGGACAACAACTATGTTGCACTCAAAGACTTATTTTCGTTTGCTTTTCCAAACTGGCAACCTCTCCATAGACTGGCCTCCTCCCCTCAGAAATTACTTAGCTGATCCTCCTCGCCTTTTTCCTATGAATGGGGAGGTCAATACACCTAAAGTTTTCAATGCTGACATATATCAACAATATTTTCAAGCCAGTTGGATCCCTCCACAACATTCCCAAGATGGTTTTCTATGTCAAACATTTCTTGCAAATTGCTGATTGTTCTAGGGACCAATCATCCATCCTAACTATCTTTAGCATCATTCCTCACATGGTCTTGAGATATCTGCAACCACCAGCAAGAACTTAAGAAGACCATTAATGCATGTTTGAGTATTGTATCTCACCTATGCATTATTTTCGTTACTTGTGATGTTGCACCACTCAAATTCTGCAATATGCTCTTTTGTAAGTCATATTTTTATCATCAAGATTCCATATTATTATTGGTCAATATAGATTGTTGTAATATGGATGGAATGCATTTAATGGAAAAGGCAATACTTTCTTCAATCAATTCGTTGCATTGCCTCTGACGTATGACTAAAAACCTTTTGCACCCTTCAAAAAATTCCTTGTAAACAACTTTATGACCTTGCAATCAAGCAACATATGCATTATTTTATTACGGTATTTGATGATCTTTGTATATTTGTGTTGAAGCCTTTTCAGTTTTCCATTTTGCCACATTTTTGTACTTTGATGGTTGTATATTTCTTGTAGGGTTCCGGACCACTGCCTTACTGTAATGCCACATTATTGCCATTATTTCATTAGTTGTGATTCACAAGAATGCTTCTCTCATGAGCATGAATGGTCTAGTTGGTGCTCATTGCACTTAGGTGATGCTCACAAGAATGAAGCACTAAAACATCCTAGGAGGTCATCCATTCCAGTACTACTCCAGCTCAAGTGCTCTTAACCATGGAGTTTCCCTCATAAGCAGACCCACTTAGCTTGCTACTCCATGTGCAAAACCTTAATCAAGTTTCTTGGTTTATGAACTATTTGTTATGGAGCACCCTAGTTCATTCATTCAGCTTTATACAAGTGGCATTTCCACTATGCATTAAATAATGTGATATGATTGGAAATGTTAGACTATCTACAGTTCTGTATAGTCTACTGCCCACAACTTATAAGTCAGTTCTGCTTTCAGCATAGTAAATTATTTTTTGCAATGCCAGATTTTGTCATTCTTGGCAATGCAATGTTTTTTTAGGGACATTAATTGGTAGAATTCTTGTTCAAGAATAGCATGGTTGCAACATCTTGGGACATATATATTTCCCTAGAGTTGCCATGCAGCCTTTGTTGTCTTCTCTAGACCTATATGAATCACTATGTCATTGCTAAAATTCAGGATTATGCAAGGGTCTGATTCTTGCTAATTTCATCTTCCTCCATAGCAGGTTTCACTCCTTGACTCCACAATATTGAAAATATCTTTCTCCAGAAAGAACATCAATGGCTCAAGTTCAAAAGCTGAGACGTTGTTGCATAAAAAATGTTCTATCAAACTTTGAATATCAACTGAAAGTGTAGCTGATGTAGCCTTATCAATGCCTCCTTTACTTTCTTCTGTCTTCCTCAATGTTTACTTCTTGTCATTGTCTACATTATTCTACCTCTCGAAACCAGTAATGCATTACAAAGAAGGGAAGGAAAAATGGAGTTTAATTCAATAACTATAATTTCTTTCCCTACTTGAAATTATGACATGGCATACATACCCCAAAGTTTTATTTTCTATCTGTATATATCAAATACTGAAAAAATTGGGAATACCTGAATAGTCAAAGACATCAAAGGCACTCTAGCTGTAATGTTTTTAATCTCTCTTGAGATATTTTTAACTTTTAACTTAGTCTTTATCTTGATTTTTCTGCCTTATCAATCTCAATTTGATGCAAATGCAATTTAGGAATCATAGAAATGTTTTTTGGTAGTTACATAATAGCTAAATCTTATCATGGGCTTTTACAGGACTGTGCCCCTCAGGATGGAACAGTGCACCAAACAGAAGAAATTGCTTCCTTCTCGTACCAAATGTAAGTTCATGGAATGACGCAGAAGCTATCTGTCAGAATCACAGTAGTCATCTGGCTGCATTGACATCTGTTCAAGATCTTGAGTACGTGCAAACCCTTTGCAAAAATGTTAGTACTGGATGTTGGGTTGGGGGCCACGGTGTTAGATCTAAAAAGGGTTTCAGTTGGCAGTGGAGTGATCATCAATCCCATTGGAATAAATCTGCTTTTCCTGGAGCACCATCTTTCCTCAACTGCCCACAATCTTCCTGCCTCAAGACAAATCTTACTGAGTTATGCACTCTAGTTATGAACAGAAATGTTCCCCTAGTGGGTGATAAATGCAAAAATTCACATGAATTTGTATGTATGCTAAGTAAAGGTAATGTCAATATTTTATTAAGTTAATTGTTTTTCTCATTTCTCATCGTAAAGTAGTGTTCTCTTTGTAGGGAGTTATTAGCTTGCATTATTTTCAGTCCATTTCCCCTCCTTGTATGTTTTGTATCACATGTAGAAGCAAATGCTGTTCTGTAACTGATTGTGGAGATTTAGTTGTGCAACATTCTTTCACTTTATGCCCTTGGAACTGTTTTCTGATGCATCTCTTACATCAGGAAATAAATGTGAACCTGGACATTGCCATAAGGAGTACACTATCATCCTTGCAGTTGTTAGTGGGTTTATCCTCTTTACCACATTTTCTGTGGTGATTTGGCTTCTTGTTTACAGGCGAAACAGAAGACGCAGGAGATCTAGGAAAATTTCCAGCCCATCTGCTGCTTCTCTTGTTCCTCCTTCGTGGAGGGTGTACACTAATGATGAATTGAGAATGATTACTAAAAATTTTGGGGAAGGAAACAGACTCTTAGGAGATGCAATGACAAAGACAGGAGGAACATATGGAGGTACACTACCTGATGGCTCACTGGTAGCAGTCAAAAAGCTAAAGAAATCTAGCTTGCAAACTAAGAAAGAGTTCTTGTCTGAAATTGGAAGGATTGCACGTCTTCGTCATGACAACCTTGTAGCAATCAAAGGATGTTGCTATGAACATAATGAACGATATATAGTTTACGAGTTTGTAGCGAATGGCCCTCTGGACAGATGGCTGCATCACCTTCCACGAGGAGGTAGGAGCCTGGATTGGGGTATGAGAATGCGAATTGCAACTACACTTGCCCAGGGCATTGCGTATGTATTCATTTTGCTCCTTGAAATTCATTAGTATTATTGATCTGTATGTTTACACCAAACATTAGGGGACAACTTAAATGCATTTTGTATGTCATCAGTCTAGATAATTTCTGCTATGTTAAAAGTAGGAACATATTTATTTTACATTTCCATATAAAATTTGCAGGCATTGCATGTACATGTCTTATTTCAGTATCCTTCTGCTGGGTGTTTCAAAGACAAACATAAATTGTTTTTAGGAGGCAGTCAATTGTTAACGTTGATGTTTACCTGTCTCTCAAGCTTCAAGGAACAAGAATTTGATTTGGTATTAGAAGGTATATTTTAATTGATTATAATAAGTATGAAAATTCATTGTGATGAACTTTCACATAAATTCTTTTAGGAACTTGTGTTTTGACTGATTTTCTATGGTTCTAAGGGTCATTTATGAGGTTTTATTGGATAGAAACTAAGTTACCGGTTCAGTTTTGGGTTCGGTAATACAAAAACATATAAAAATCAGAAATATATACATATTTGCAGCAGCAATTACATTCAAAATACACCACCATATTAATAGTCAAATAACATAGCAAAAATACACCACCACTTTATACTCAAATGTCATGATATAGAATTATAAATTAAAGTTCAAACTTCAAACATAAAAATGTCAAGTGTTTACAATCAGCCATTAATAATTATTGATCATTGATCAATCTGAATCATACGTGTCATCAAAAAAAGCATCATCATCAGCATCATTAGAAGCTTCATTTTGTGTAGAACCACAAATAGCATTAGTGGCACTCGCACAAGCATTGCCACTAGCACTGACACTACCACTCTCATGCTCAGTAGCTGCTTCAGGCTGACAGTCATCATCAATATCAAGTGCAGCTAAGTGACTTGTGGAAGCATCCAAGTCAAGCTGCTCTGACTCAATATCCCACCTCTTTGTGTCTCCTTCTTTGTAGGAACTATGCTTGTGTGTAAGGAGGTGCAAGTTTGAATGCACATACACCAAGTCCTTTGCCTTTTTTGAATTTAGCCTATTGCGTTTTATTGAGTGGATGGAGTATGTGCTCCGATTCCTCTCAAAAGAGGATGAACTAGCAATCTATTAAGACCAAATTAAATAGTTAAGAGTTACAAAATTTAACTAAACAAAATTATTAATTAAAATTAAAATTACAAAATATAAAACTTACTTGGGATAAAAAATTTATTGTAATAGGTTGGAGGTGCTTATATTCTTGCCCATGGAAGTACCACCAACTATGAGCATTCACCCTAACCTTGTCTCGAAGAGCATCAAGATTCTGATAACACTACCAGAGCATGCAAAAGCCATGAACTCAACCCTCACTCAAGCACGTTGGTCACGATTAGTGAAAAGTCTACAAAGTGCTGCCTTGCACCCTTGAGCCACTTCAGTATCCCTATATGGAGCAACTCTTGATGAAGCAGAAAGTATCTCAAGACTATAATATTTGGGACTCAATGCAAAAGCGAGAAGATGCAACGGAGTGGTCATTTTGTTCTATCTATCAACAATGATTTCCTGTAGCTCTTTGAAGAACTTTTCTTCAGGATCTTCCTCTTTTGCATTGATGATGGATTTCATCTTCTCAATCATTGAGTCGATACCATCATATACTTCGCCCAAACAAGGTCTATCCATGTCAGTGTAACGGATCATGTTCAATATGGGCTCAATGAAATTGACGAGATACTCAACACAATCCCACCAACTATCATCTAAGATCCTTTGCTTGACCCTATTTTCCCTTTCTCTGCTAGATTGCCTCCATATGGTCCAATTAGGGCCAATTACCATGGCACAAAGTACCTTACGAACCTTTATAAGTCGTCTCAACATAATTGTGTTGGAGGCAAAACGGGTCTCAATAACTTGTTTGAAAATCAAAATTAAAATTAAAATATAATTTAAATTTACAAAATCAAATTTTAAAATTAAAAGAAAATTCAAAAATTCAAAAATATTGAGAATTAACTTACCTTCAACAACTCCAATTTTGAGAATTGTCTAAATATTCCTTGTGTCATATGGTGGTTGGTGGCAAACATTGGGATGTCTTCGCCCTCAGCATACCCCTGTTTGATCCACTCAATTTTGGATCCAATTTTTTGTAGCATTAGATTGAGTGAGTGGACAGCACAAGGTGTCCAAAAAATGTGTGGATACTTTTCTTCAACCAATAACCCAACAGCCCTACAATTTTTGGCATTGTTAGTTACAACTTGCACAACATTTTGATGGCCCACTTCTTTAATAGCTTGGCAAAGGATGTTAGCAATAAATGGACCATCCTTCACCTGTCTTTCACAATCCACTGCTCTCAAAAACATTGCCCCTTTAAGGGACATAGCAATAACATTGATCAATGGATGATTTTTTGCATCTTTCCATCCATCAAAAAGGATGGTCACCCTTGTTTCAATCCACGAATCCCTTATGAGCTTCAAAGAGTCTGCTACATGTTTCACCTCTTTCTCCAATAAGGTGCAACACACCTTCTCAAAACCTAGGCTCTTATACCCCTTTGGAGCCTCATTAATTGATTTCACCATTTTTTGCCAATATGGTGAACGAACAACATTGAATGCCAATCCATTGGCATAGACACATCTTGCTATGTCTTGATTAGCAATCTCTCTTGCCTCATTCTGAAATGAAGCTTCCAATGATCCCTTAGATCTTTTATTTGAAGAGGGCACAATTTGCTCTTGAGGGATGTCTATAAATGGATGGCTTTCTGTAGGTGGAAAATAAGAAGGCGGTGTAGGGGGTTTCATGGATCGAGATCCTTTCTTCAAAGTATGGCTTGTTTTAACACTGACTGCTTTTTTATCTGTCTTTTCTTGCTTAGCAATATATTTCAACACTATATCTTTTGGAATGCCTTTGTTGTTTTCACCTGGACAATTTTTGATGCCTGTTTCAGGGATCCTGCACAAGTTTCACTTCACTGTATGAGCTCGAATATTGAACATGGCAATGACTACAAATCCAAACATATCCTCCACCACCTGGAAGTTGTTGAACCATTTCTACATATTTCCAAAGGGGAGAGTTTGGGTTTGTTTTGAAACGAGATTGGATTGAGCTTGAGGAGGTACGGGTTGCCATTGTAATACGGAATACCTAAGGCACAACATATTGAAATTTTGGTATTGATTCATTGAATTTGAAACTAAAAGACTTAATTAATTTCAAAAAAATGAAAAAATTGAACATGTGTTATAGACATTTAGAGGAATGAAAGGTAAAACAAAACAAAAACTAAAAAACAAAATAAAAGAGTTGAAGTTCATTTGTTAAAAAAAAATGTAAAAAAAATAATAAAAAAACCTACCTCTTTTGAAGAAATCTTGCTCTACAATCTTCTTGGCAATGAACAGGCATTTGCAAGTTCTTAGGAATAGCACAACAACCAACTTCGAACAATCTACGATCAACCTTCAAGTCTATTTAAGCTTGTGCAAGCAAGAGAGAAAGTTCAGCAATGGAGGCAAAAAATCCTTTTTTTCATTCACAAATTGGTAAATGAGTATCACTTTACCTATTTCATGTGTTAGAGCCAAATGTTAGGGTTAGAGGGAATAAAAATATCTTTAAAAGTCAACAAACAATCAAAAAAATAATTAAAAAATGCAAAAAGGCATTGGAAAAGTCCGCCTAGGCGCAAATTCTGCCTGAGTTTGAAAAAACCGAACCCTAGTCGGACCCACAATCAAGGTTCCAAACCCTGGCCGGACCCACAATTGATTTTTTGAACCCATAGCGAATTTGATCAAACCGGACCCGAATTTCGAACTTGGACCGAACCCGTATCGTACCCGGGCTTCCCAGGGGCGAACTCGGTAACTTAGGATAGAAAGAATTAGTGATGGCTATGTTTTTAATTAATTGGAGATTCCACCACCAGCTTTTACTAGTAATTTTTGTTATTGTTGGATTTTTAACCATCAGTGAGTTCTCTCTTTTAATACAAGAAAGGTTATAAAAGAAATTACTACTAAAGGTAATTGATAATCAAAGAGATGACTTAGTATAGACGGGTAAAAACCCAGCAAATGTAAATATATGATAAAAGCTAATTGTGGAAGCTCCAATTCATTGAAAATTACTATGACTTTGGGTTGTGATTTTCTGACATTGATAATAATTGTGAAAGAAGAAATCTTTTAACACATTACAATTGCCAAAAGCATTGCAAATCTGAAAGAGGCTTTGGGGTGAAGGTTCCCAGGTTGATGTATTACCACCGTCCTTTTCTCTGGTATTAACAGTACTTAAAGCAGATTGTGTGTTCATAAGGTATGCCTTGTGCTTGTTACCACTGTACATGAGAGAAAGGTCATAAAAGAAATGACTGCTTACTGAAATTGGTCATGAAAGAGATGACTTATTTACATGGTTAAAAATCCTGGAAAAATAAAATTGTGTTTAGTTGGTATGAGTTTTCCACAGTCCATGAAGATACAAGATTTAAGCTTTTGGATTCGACTGTGTCAATTTTTTTGTCGACGTTTCGGATCACACTCAGTGATCCATCATCAAGAAGAGGAAAAAAGTGAGATAAGATTGCAGAACAAGTCTTATTAAAGGGTGAGATGGAGGAGGAAGAGAGAAGAGACTTACAAAACAATAAAATAATGGTGCCTTGGAAAGAAAAAGAAAAAAAAAAGCAAAAGCCAATAATAGAATTAAAATAAAATAGAAAGCTAGAGAAAGTAACAAAGATGAAGAAGTGTCAAAGGACAAAAGGAAGAAGAGAGAAAATGAATATATTATAATTAAATTTTAGAGAAACAAGAGATAAATAAGGTGAAAAAGGACAAAAAACTAGGACTAGTAAAAAATCAAAATCAAAATAAAAGGTCAAAGGGTAGAAAGGAAATAAAAAGACCAAAAAATAATTAGTTTAAGATTGATGTAACAATTTAAAGATAACAAGAAAGCAAAAGTTATAAAAGATAAAAACATGAGACTAGAATGAAATCAAAATCAAACCATAAGGCAGTAAAAGAAAGAAAAGGAAATGGTTGAGACGAGACAAGAGATGAACTAAAACAAACTAAAATGGATGAAACAAGTAAGGTGCAAGAAATAAAAATAATAGATGAATAAAAATGAAAAAATGAATGAAAAGATAAGAAAGTGCAAAAAAATATAAAAGAGAGTACAAATAAGAAGACAAGAGATGAATTGAAACAAACTTAAATGAATAAAACAAGTAAGGTGCAGGAGTAAAAGAATGATAAATTAAAAATAAATAAATAAATATAGGGTAAAAAGAAAGAGCACAGTTAAGAAGATAGGAATAAAAGAATGATAAATTAAAAATAACTAAATTAAAGATAACAAGGAAGCAAAAGTTATAAAAGATAAAACATGAGACTAGAATGAATTTAAAATCAAACCATAAGGCAATAAAAGAAAGAAAAGGAAATAATTAAGACGAGACAAGATATGAACTAAAACAAACTAAAATGGATGAAACGAGTAAGGTGCAAGAGTGAAAAAATAATAGATAAATAAAAATAAATAAATGAATGAAAAGATAAGTAGGTGCAAAAAAATAAAAAAATAAAAAAATAAAAAATAAAAAATAAAAATAAAAGAAAGAACAAATAAGAAGATAAGAGATGAATTGAAACCAATAAGGTGCAGGAGTAAAAGAAAGATAAATTAAAAATAAATAAATAAATGGAAAGAGAAATAAGTGCAAAAACTATAAAAGAAAGATCAAATAAGAACACGAAACCCTAAATATGTAAGTGATTAAAGAGAGTAAATGAAGAAAAAAGAAAACCAAGCAAGGAAAAGGTAAGAGGAAATGGGATAAAAAGAAGACAAAGGAGGAAAGAAGAAAAGGGGGAAAGGCAAGAAAAGAGGAAAGAAGAAAGACAGGAGGGGAAGAGAGAAAAGTTAGACTACACCAAAGAAAAGGGGAGAGGTCAAAGGGGGAAGGGAAAGACAGGTGAAGGTGAAGGCGCGAGGGAAGGACTTAGGTGGGAGGGTTGGAATTGAGGGAGTCTAGAAGGGGATGCCAAGCTAGACTTAATTGCCAACCTTCATCGCGATTGAGATTCGTGGAGTGGTTTCGGATGGTGATGGCTTCTTGTAGTTTGCGCTTGAAAAAGTTATCTTCCTTAACCACCACTTGGGTGTTCTCTAGGCAGATGTGGTGCTTGGTTTGGTGGGAGTGCTCAGCAAGGGCTGATTTGGAGATTCTATCGTGTCTAATATCAGCACAGTGCTCTTTGATTCTAGTGTTGATGGATCGCCCCCTTTCTCCAATGTATGGGGTCCCACAAGAGCAATCTATCTTGTACACTCCAGAGTGGAGAAGAGGCGGTAAGGGGTCCTTAGTCGTGGGGATAAGATTCCTTGTGGTAGAGATGGGTTTGAAAGCACAAGAAATACCTTTTTTGTGAAGAATTTTTGAAATCTTATGGGAGAGGCCTTCAATATAGGGTAGGGTGGCAAATTGGAGCGGGGTGGTTCTTATAGGTTTGGTCACGAGAAAAGCTTGGTTTTTGGCAATTTCAAAAGCTTTGAAGATATGCTTATCACGATAACCATTGAGTTTGAAGACACGGTAGAGGTGAGAAAGCTCAAGGGTAATGTGGTATTTGTCACAAATGCGAAAAGCCCGAGTTGCGAGAGTGTTGAGGACACTCGCCTTTTGGGCTGGATGGTGATGAGAAGAAGCATGAAGATAGAGGTCAGTGTGAGTGGATTTTCTAAAGACGCGACGAGCCAGGGAACCATCTTCTTTTTTGATGATGAGGACATCAAGAAAGGGAGTTGGTTGTTGGACTCCACTTCCTTGGTGAATTGGATGCATTCAACCAGGTTATTTAAGTGGGAGTGGAAAAGGTCAAGTTGGTCACGACCATGAGGCCAACAGACATTGGTGTCGTCTACATAACGTTTCCACCACCGGGGCTTAAGAGGGAAAGAGTTAAGAGCTACCTCCTCAAAATATTCCATGTAGAGGTTGGCTATGACCGGAGGTTGGTCTTTTTATTTCCTTTCTACCCTTTGACCTTTTATTTTGATTTTGATTTTTTACTAGTCCTAGTTTTTTGTCCTTTTTCACCTTATTTATCTCTTGTTTCTCTAAAATTTAATTATAATATATTCATTTTCTCTCTTCTTCCTTTTGTCCTTTGACACTTCTTCATCTTTGTTACTTTCTCTAGCTTTCAATTTTATTTTAATTCTATTATTGGCTTTTGCTTATTTATTTTTTTCTTTCCTTGGCACTATTATTTTATTGTTTTGTAAGTCTCTTCTCTCTTCCTCCTCCATCTCACCCTTTAATAAGACTTGTTCTGCAATCTTATCTCACTTTTTTCCTCTTCTTGATGATGGATCACTGAGTGTGATCCGAAACGTCGACAAAAAAATTGACACAGTCGAATCCAAAAGCTTAAATCTTGTAAAATTGTGTTTGCTCTTGCATTCAGTTTGGCTGTTCAGAGATCATAATAAACTTAGTAATTACTCATAATCAAAGCTCAGGGCACTTATTTGTCATGGTAAGTGGATTCCAGCTTTCTTGTTGTATTGGTGTTTGGAAGTTATAAACATATTAGAAACAAATGTAACATAAAAGAATAAATAGTGGAAGTGTACCTCCTATTCGAAGGTAGTAGTTCATAAGAATATGGATAGGGGAGAAAGATTTGAAGCCTTGGTCAGGGGAGTGAAGCTTAACTTTGATGGTTAACTGGGTTCAGTGAGTGCTGGGTATGTGGTCAGAGATATGTCTGGATCTTTTATGATTGGCATCTCAAGGTATCTTGGCTTCAAATCGAGCAATGTAGATGAGTGGGAGGCACTCCTTGCAGGATTAATATCAGCCCACCCTAGAGGAAATTGAGTTACTTATAACGGTGGATGGGGACTCTTGGATGCTTATTAAATTATTAATGCTTTGAAGAAAGAGTTTTGTTTGAACTGGCAGCTTCGATCTATTGTAGAAAAAGTGCTGCTATGGATTAGAAAGTTTGATACTGTGGTGATCTAACATTGTTATTGGGATTAAAATAAAGTGGAGATTTTTTTAGTTAGTCAAGGTATAGATCTATCAATTTTTTCCTTTTAGGAAAGTTTTATTGTGTTTGACTGGGAGGGGCTAGCAACTCTAATTGATGAGGATTGGCCACCATGAGTAGATGGCCACCCTGTAGCAATACCGTTATGATCACACATACCAAGCTATATTGGGTATTGGGTGATTTGGAGGTGATAAACTACATGTGTATCATCCAAGTTTTATTTTGGAATAGCTTGTCATCATGAATGGTAATGAATGTTGTGTGAGGTGTGTGTAGCTGCTTGCAAGATGGTTGCTTTTCATTGGTTCTATTTAGTGGCATAGTGTGTTGGCTTCTTATGCTCTCAGTCTTACTCTTGATTGACACTGGCAAGGTTTGTCTGGCTGCTATTAGGTTCACTCTAACGATGGGTTGTGGTGCTCGCACATCTCATGATCCCTTATGTAGAGGGGAGGTCTCAGACCATTGATTGAAGAAAATCTTTGACTGCCTGAACAGTCCCATGCTAAATCTGGTAAAATTGATACTGGGGCAGGAGGGCATAGTGGATATAGGGGTTTTTCAGCTCCAAGCCTCTATTTTAGATGACATGAAAGCTAATCTAAATTGGGGGCAATGATAATCAATGAGGATGTAAAATGTAGTGTTTCAGAGCTGCTGGTTCGTAATGATGATGAACCAATGGAGGCTGTGGGTTGTGAGGCATAGGGTTTTGAGCTATTCTAAAGTGCTTTGGATGATAATTTGATAAAGGCTATGTAGGTTGAGATTCAGGACCTCAACCATGAAATGAGAAATTTAATGGACTTTGTTAAGATTTAAGTCTTGTAATCAAACACTTTGTTATGTATCATTATAAAGGAGTTCTAGAGGTCGTTAGAGGATATATGCTGGCACATTTAGAAAATGATGATCTCTTGTCGCACTCAGTAAGTTGTTCTGAGATAATCAAAGGTATTCATTTCAACAGGGTGGAGGATTCAGCTTTTTCAGTGCCAACGCAGGTCAAAGTAGTGCTGGTTTCAAGCAATGGTGTTCCAAATAGAGCCCATGATAAGTGGAAGATGGCCTCTGGAGGAGCTGATGTATCTCACGGGGGTGTTTCTGAGTTAAAGTGAAGCGGTGGTGTTTTCTGCCTCAATGTGGAACAGGGTGCTTAATGTAGGTGTTTCTGGCTTTTGGAGTTTTTAATTGATAGCTTTCTAGTGCTGCACCTGTTAGGGTTGTTGATGCTCATGCAGATATATATAGTTTTCTTTTGGTTAGTCTGGTTGGTGATGTAATGTTTTGTTTAAATTTTGCAAAGGCTTTTCCTTCTTGGTGCCTGCATGCTTCTGCATGGGTTGGTTGCTCAGATGTTGTGTATGCTATATAATATGTAGTTCTGGTTGTGTGAAGGGCTGGGGCCCCTTAAAAACCCCCAAATCTTTAATTAAAAAAAAAGTCTTAAACAAACTAAGATGTTTTTGTATCTTACAGCCTAAATCCCAAGCCCAATAATTAAGAGCCAGAGTGCATTATTCAGTCCTTATATACAAAATGTTATAGCTGTCTTATGGTAGTTACAAATAAAGACATGTAACAAGATTAAATTAACAAGAAGAAATTTACAAATATCTGCATTCTTGATAAAGAGATGAAAAACAGTCAGGTACAGTGATCGGCATACCCTTGTATCTGCACATATGCTGAAGCTCAAAGCATTCAACAGACGGAGACAGACAAAAAGGTTATGCATAGGATTGGGGAACAAGAAGTTTGAATTTCCATGAAATAAATGTGGAATACATGGGAGTACAGAAAACTACAAACCCTTGCCATAAGGAGACAGTTGTAAGCTTGAATCTCTATTGGATTCCAAGGATCTAGGTGCAGCTGAGGCCATTTAAAATCTAAATTAAGTTAAAAACAGGACACGTTCTAACCTTTCTGCATTTAGTCTTTGAGGAGCAGTTTTAAATCTACAATCAGGATCCTACTGCAGGGGAAGTCCTTTTTCCCTATTTAAACATGATGACGTTTACCATTAGATTTATGTGGTATCCTTAATTTTGTCTCTTTAATTGGCCTCTGTATTTTAATTGAATGCAGCAACTGCTCCCATACAGCTAGATATTGATCCCTCTACCACTGAGCTACAAACCCTGTGCAGGTCTATTTTTCCAAGACTACGGATTGGCCTCCCAACAGTGAAAATATGCTACATGTTTAAGTGTTCCATATACTCATCTTTTATGTTTTACAAGCATTGGATTTAGAAGCATAAGCACTTCTTAGAAGCTTGATGGGAAAACCTAGCCAAATTTTGAGTCTTCAACAATCTCTACAAGGTATCAGTTTGGATTCACTTTTTTTTTTTCTCCCAGAATTTTTGAACAAGGCTACATTTCACGAAACAAATGAGCAAGTTGGAGAATGTGATTTCATAAGTTCTATCAGAGATATGAAACTAATAACATATTAAGAGTCAAGACTGTCTCTCTATATTGATCTCGAAAAGCTTCTTTAAGATATGGTTGAAGCTTTTCGATTATGTTTGATAATGTAAGTGAAGCCGCGGAAGTTTGATAACCTTCTAGGTGTCAGACTTCTCATTCATATGGGTCTTCTCAAGGAATTGTCCTAAAATCAGCTTCCCAAGGCAGCATATGTATGTATAGCATCTGTTAAACAGAACCCTCACTCCTCAAAATAACTCGAAATTCCAGCTATACATTTCTGAAGCCATCAATGGCAGGGCCAGTGTTTGAGGTAAACCTTGTTTATCTAGTTAGATTTAAATGAACCTTGAAGAGAAGATTTCATATCTTCCAAGAAAGAAGTACAATATACAACTTTGTGTACTCAATGCAATCACTTAAGGAAGCTTTGTGCAGGGGGTGTAACATCAGTCCTTAGATGTCATCTGAATTTCCAGTTGAAGTTTAGATACCTTATAGTAGTCTTATTCCCATTCTATGGAGCCTTTGAGTATGCAATGCTGAAAGAAATTCCGTGGCAGCAGTTCTGCTAGTCTTCTTTGATGCTCTTCATAGAACCTAGAGATGCAACACAAATGAGGGAGTTGAAAAGGAAGATTATTTCCAATCTAGAATTAATTGTGATGGCCAAGTTTAGATACCTTATAGTAGTCTTATTCCCATTCTATGGAACCTTTGAGTATGCAATGCTGAAAGGAATTCGGTGGAAGCAGTTCTGCTAGTCTTCTTTGATGCTCTTCATAGAACCTAGAGATGCAACACAAATGAGGGAATTGAAAAGGAAGATTATTTCCAATCTAGAATTTTTTATTTTATTTTTTCCAATCTAGAATTAATTGTTATGGCCAAGTTAAGATACTGTCTGAATCTTTTTGCTGTACTGTCACTCAAGAGATTATAGTTCAGGGCCTGGCTCAACCGGCACATGGGCAGGAGAGCACTCAACATACCCCCTCGATGCCCAGAATCTACAGGGAACCACTCCATCTGGCCAATTTGGAATTATTTCAATGGCCAGACAATCAAGCCACCCATAAGGGCTATTGCAATTGGTGCTTCTGATTTAAAGCATAAGACTTATGATGGTAGCTGATGCAATACACTAAAAAAATTTGGCGGTCAAAACATGTGAAATCCAAATTCGTGTTCAGTAATAATGTTCTCCATCATTCACCTTTTCTGCCTTTACATCCCATTTTATGCTGTTATGTCATGTATGCGGCTATTATTATTTATTTGGACACAAGCTATATTATAGGTAGAATTTTAGAATCAGAAATGATTTTTACTAATTTTGTCCAAGTTTCTGGTTTCTAGGAGGAAATTGCTTGATGAAAAAATTCTTTAGTTTCCCCTTTTCATGTGCATCTTTTGTCATAATCATTGTTCATATTTGGTATGTGGTATTTTAATGAACAGGTTTCTACATGACAAAGTCAAACCTCATGTGGTGCACCGAGATATACGAGCCAGCAATGTACTGTTAGATGAAGAATATAGGGCACATTTATTGGGTGTTGGCCTTTACAAATTTGTGCCATGGGAAGGGATACATGAGAGAACAGTTATGGTTGGCACTTATGGGTATCTTGCTCCTGAATTTGTTTACCGGAATGAGCTCACAACTAAAAGTGATGTTTATAGCTTTGGAGTTTTGTTGCTTGAACTTGTAAGTGGACGCAAACCAGTTCAAACCATGGAATCTGTGGACTGGCAGGCTATATTTGAGT
>VDFB02166782.1:0-23595 GCA_007258455.2 Sequoia sempervirens | reverse complement strand
TTGGCACTTAAGGGCCTATTTTTTCCATGATGATCTTGCACATACTTGGATAGTGGTGTCTTCACATCAGTTAGTGCTCCGGGCATTCAAGAAGATACTAGGTCTGAATTTCCTGATAGCGCACCACAAATTCAGGGCTAACACTGAGATTGCAGCCATGTTTCTGGTGATGCTTCTTTACATGGGGGTTTTGAAAGAGAAGGGGAAGAAGCTCTTTCAAATGGTCTTTTCTCACTTGCTGCTAGGAGAAATATATGAGGCACTAGACAATGTAGATGTAAACTTGTTCATCCCACTCCTGAAAAATTACTACATGTCTTTGGGCAACGGTTTGGAGGTGCCAAAATTCCCCTTGGTGTGAACACTGAAACCTACAGAGCTCAAAAAGAATTGGGGGGAGATTGACATGAACATCACTTTCCTAATCTATGTTGTGGAAATCACCAAGAATCGACCGACGGGTTGGGTGTAGGAATTGGTGAAGGTAGAAGCTTTGGAAGGAAAACTGTCACCTACAAATGATGAGGATTAGGAGCTAGGTGTGGGAGAAGAGTGACATGAGAATGACTACAGGGATATGGAGGAGCAAGCTAATAACCCTACACACAATGATTGCAGCACAGAGTGGCCAGTTGTCCTGAATACAATTGAAGCAAGGAAGATGCATGCAACCGGTGATGGTGAAGAATAGAGCCATAGGTACTAGTGGGGTTCCTCTGGTCTATGTTTTCTTGTATTTTTTAGTCAAATATACTTAAAGTATGAAAGTGTCTAGTAGTTGGGTTTACTATAGTTTTTTGTTGTTTGTCTATGGCCAGTCAGGGCATTTTGGTAATGTTTTGGCTACATGTGGGCTTTAGTGGTAGATAATGGATGACTGTAAATCAATTGGTGATGGGTAGATAGGTGTGCCTAAAGAATGGTGTAATGCCCAAAAATTTCAACCTTCATACAATTAAGGACAAAACACAAATTTCAAATCTTGACCACAACCACTAACGTAAAACCCAAAGACTGCTCCCTATACCTGCACTTTATGAAAGCATAACAACATCTAACCAATAAATTATAAGGACTCAACCATTTACACATTTATTTTGGCATTCAAGGTTGGGTTTCAAATGGAGATATGGAATTCACATCACCAAGGTAGGCTTGATTAGTTCCATGAACTCATCAATAATCACAGACTTAGTTCAAGTCACAAGTTAAGCAAATAGAATATATATTTCAATAGTATCTTTAAGTAATAATAAGAGAACAAGCCTAGGGGCCAGACTTAATTCCTCAGGGGCTCGTCTCTGATGACCTTGCCTACATATATAATTTGCAGAGGAACCATAGTTCAACAATTTGAGTTTTACGAATACAAGCTTTGTCAACATGAGGGTACACCCTCAAGGTTCAATTCACATTTGGTTTGACTACACTTGACAAGAACAAATAATGGGCCATAAAAGTTAAATATTGTTGTTGGTTTCACTATATGATAAAATTACTAATTGATATAATAAGAAGTATACAAACCGTGACACGCCTCTAAAATGGTCATGATTGTCGTTAATTAATTAAATATGATTTATTTAATTAATTCCTCTAATGTCATCTGCATATAAATATATTTAATTATTTATTTATATCGCTCATCTTCTAAATTATTCTATCTTAAATTAAATAAATAATGTTATTTAATTACTAACATTTCTACCCTCCGCTTGATTAAATTAAATAAATTTTTATAATTTATTTATATTTAATATCATTTGGTTCTAAAGTTTAAATATTTTTGAATATTTGAATAATGGAATATTCTCCATCCCATATTTGAATTTAAAATATTAAATATTTTATTTAATATTTTCCACCTCACCCTAATTTCATTTTTAAACATAATTAAATATGAGTTATTTAATTATGTGGATTTCCATTTTCATCTTCACTCCTAAATTAAATAAATTTATTTTATTTAATTCTAACCCATTTTTAACTCACCTTTCCAAATTTTAACTTGCTTTTCAAATGGAAATTTCTTCGAACTCAATGAAGAAAAGGGAAACCTTCCATCCTCTTTCTCCACTTTCAAATCTCCTCACATCCGCTCAAATAAGCTTAACTGAAAGCCATCGACGTATTCAAATTAATCAACCGCTCAAAAACTCTATAAAAGCCAGTGCAAATCCAAGCTTTTGTTACTTACATACAACTTATATACACACGTTGTGCATACTTTCATCTTGCTTATTGCAATCATATCATTTTCAGCATCACAACAATCTTCTCATCTTAGCATAGCTTTTGCATTTAGCATAGTTTGCATTTTAAATCTCATTCTTTAGTTGTCATTTTGTTGAGCTTGGTCCGGCCGATCCGGAAAGAGCTATCCTGAAAACAACAAAACTGAAGATAGAGGAAGATAAGATGATTTCTGAAGTCACGTTACAGCTTGCATATTCTCGCTTTTTTAGCTTCTTTGATTCTAATGTTTTATTAATATGTGTTTGATTTCATTTAAATTGATCCAATATTTCACACATAAATGGCATTCCAATCGGGGCCATCATTCTTTTTAACATCTTTTTGTGTTTTTTGCTCGATAGGTTACTACCAAAATAGTGGGATTAGCTGCGATAAAACATGCTTTTAGCATAGTTTACAACCAATCCAAATACCAATCCATCCTCCGCGTTGCCTTTGGACAGCATCTCCGCAATGCTTTGACAGCATCCCCGGCAATACTTGGATGATCTCGCAAGGCTCTTTGATAGATCCTCGGCAAAGACTCCTTGACAAACTCGCAGCATTTTTTTCTTCTAAATTCAAAGATTTGTAACTGTGAACTTAAGCATAATTTGACTAGATCCGATGCGACCACGGCTAGTAAGGGCTTTAAAAGAATGAAGCAATCTTAGGATAGTCACATAATTCCTAATTAAGCAATCCTAGGGTAGACACATCTGGATAAAATGAAGCAATCTAGGATAGTCACCACACAATGAATCTTACAGTTAAAATTGAACAAACTTGTTTTTAGTGAAGCAACATCTTCACTTAGATTAGATCATTGTGATTTGGGATTTAAAATGAACATTTGCTTGCTTTGAATGTTGCAATAGGTCTATGCTCTCCCCTTAACTAGGTGATCAGAATACCAGACTTGCCTTTTAGTTTCCATGCAATTTTACTGCTTTAATTACATCCTTTAGAGAGCCTGCCGTAGTGGGAAAAAGTACTCACCCTACGGGAATGACTCAAGTGGGTTCAAGCCAAAGCCAAGCTATTCCGCCCCACTATAAAATTTAAAGCAAATCTGGGGAAACCCTCTTTTTCCGGTAGTGTGCAAGATAACCATCCCCAAAGCCTTTGTTCTAAAGGTTGGGAGGTCTCCTGAGGGAGTTTATTATTGCCGCACCGAACGGAAATCCTTACTACGAACCTAGTGTAGTGGCCAACCAAGTCAGTTTCCAAACATTCTAATAATCACAGTGCAAGGGGAGGGAAGAATCTGCCCCCAAGACACTCACCATATAACTGCCAAGGACCGTTTGCTCAGGGGATCCGGTATCCACTTCCGTAACTCTGAGTACGCGCATGGAAAAGAAAAAAACACGGGTGCCCCTTTGGGGGTGACACGGCTGTGTGAGTCGACGCAGTTCTAAGATGTGGGCTGTTGATTACTAGAATGACCTACTTGAGCATTTAAGAGTGAGTCTGTCTGAATTGTCTTTCATGTGGAAAACCTGTGAAAACATTTGATGAAAAACATTTCTTGATCAAACAATTCATGTTAGTATAGGGCTTTAAGAACAACTATTTTCAAAAATGTTTGTTGTGTCTTCCATTACATTAATACAGATAAAGAGATCATCCAAAAGGAACATGAAGAACAACAACTGAAAGCCACTTAAGAGTTTTTCATATCATTGCTTCAAAAACATTCCCAATACTTTTCCCATGCTTAGGGATTGGAAGTCAACAAAGTTTCCCAAGAAATTAATTTCCAAGAGAATCAAAAATCCCAAGAAACCATTAGGATACAAGAAGACACTGCAAAAGAGAAAATTCTTGTACAAAAGTTGACAAGTCTTGCTTCACTATCGAGGATTTCTTCACAGATATCAGGATTTTGTTAGAGGATTCACTGATGAATATGTTGTAGATCCCTTAGATTCCTGAGCTTATTATCAAAGAAGAGCTCTATCACAACGACATAATCATAATCAACCTCTTGAATTTGACAACATACCACAACCTTCTATAGAGTATCCTTCACATCCCAATCAAATCCTTCATTGATTTTAGAACATTTCTTCGAAAACAAAGATCAAAACTTTAAGAGTGCATCTCTCAAACAACTTTCTAATTTTTGGTTCAACTTCCCCAATAGGATTATGAAATCCTTCATCAATTGGAAGCCACAATCAATAAATTAGGAGCATCCTTGATCATATCATAAGATTCTACATCTTATCAGATCATCATCATCGCACTTGTCAAAATCATGATCTAAGTCTAGAAGAATTTTTCAAAATCATATGCCTACCTTCACAAGATCCCAATTCAATAAATTGAAGGACAAAATTCAACAAGAAGGACATACTCAAAACATTCAAGAGGAGGGTGAAAGTAGCAATCCTCTTTACATCATGAATCGTAATCCACTTTTTGACAAAGATACAGATAACAGAGAAGAAAAACCGTTCCATCAATACAAAGACATGAACATGACGCAGATAGATAGTGATGAGGAACAATATGAGGAACGTCTTAGAGAGGTTGAGCAAGATACAAAATTCCATAAAGCCATTGAAAAGATCTTGCAGCGAGACAAGGAAAAATATTTTCGCTATCTAGCCGAACAAGGGGCTAAGTTACCTCATGACTTTAATACTGAAAATTTGAAAAACAAACCTGAAGAGACACCCCTTTCTGATCTTAGTGCCTTGACCCAACAAATCAAGGCACTTCAAGGACAAGTTAAAGAATTACAAGGGGGAACAACCATGAAGAAATACACTCTTGAGGACATTTGTCCTTATCCTTTTGACCGAAGTCTAAACATGATTCCTTTTCCCAAGCATTGTGAAATGCCAAAATTTGATCGCTATAATGGGAAAACGGATCCAGTTGATCACATTAGAGACTTTAGGAACATGACATTGGAATTCACTCACGAAGATACTTACTTGTTGTGATTGTTTCCTAGGAGCCTTAGAGTTAACTCTATGGAATGGTTATCTAAGATTACACCTCCCGTCAAGACATTTGAAGAATTGATCAACCTATTCATATCACAATATGCTTACAACATACAACACCCGATCACCATGATAGATCTTTGCAAAGTTGCACAAAACCTAGTGAATCCTTCATTACGTTTCTTCAAAAATGGAGAAGAATGTTCGCTAGGTATCCACGTCCTGTTCCTAAAAAGGAAAAGATGGTTACTTTCATTAACAGTTTAAATTCAGAGATGAGCTATCATTTGAACTTACATTGTCCTTCTTCTTTTGAGAAAATGATTGAAGATGCCTTAACCATTGAAAATGCTTTGGTCAAAAGAGGGATAATAAAGCATGACAAAGAAAATCCCAGCTCATCCAACCATCACAATAATCAAGACAAATCTAAATTCTGGACTCGCAACAAAAATATGGTGAACGATGGTGTTGTTGATGCAAATCATGCCTCAACCAAGCCATTTGTCCTCAGCACTCCAAACACTCGCAACAACAATGTCAACTCAATTGCAAATCACATAAATAATCCTCCTCTTCTGAGGAACAATACAAATCAAAACTCTACTTCCCATCAAGGAATTTCCAACAACCAAGGTTACCAAGGAACAAATAACAATCCCAATTCCTTAGGGAAAACCTCAAATTCAAATCCACCAAGATTTTTGTTCTTCTTGAATAGAAGAACTTTCACTCCATTGGGTCAATCTGTAGAATCCGCATTCAAAGAGTTGATGGCCAAAAATGTCATTACTTTGCTGCCTCAACGAAATTATGAACCCAGTGTAAAGCCTCCATCATGGAATGAGGTGTACTATTGTGATTATCATCGGTGTAAAGGTCATCACACCAACAATTGCCAAGCCTTGAAAAATGCCATTCAAGACTTGATCGACAATCACATCATCACAATAGAAGGAAATCAACAAACAAACATAGACCACCAAGCATTCCGCAATCCTTTGCCTAATTATCAAAAGGGTGAGTCTTCTGAAAAAAGGTGAATCACATCAATGATGATCATATAATTAATCATCTTTATACGGATGACAAACAGGTGAATGTCATAAAAGTCAACCAAAAGGTGGAATATAGAGAAGTCAATGCAACAACAAGAGCACAGGAAAACGTTGTCTTGAAAGGAACTTCTTCAAAATCCACTAAACCTCCACCTCAACATCAATATGATTTGTTCAATCAACTTCAAAAAAATCCCGCTCAAATTTCTATTTTGGAACTATTGAAGATTTCCCCAGCCCGTAAGGAAATTCTCGAAAAAGCCCTCGTTGAAACCAATGTATCTACTGATTTGGATGTGAATCAATTTCAAGCCATGGTAGGACACTTGTCCTCACCCACTTTCCTTTCATTCTCTGATAAAGATGGTGTTTCCATAACTCATCCCCATAACTCATCATTGTACTTAGAGGTCATGATTCACAAGTTTTGTATCAGATGAGTTCTAATAGATGGAGGTGCTGGTTTGAACATCTGTACCATGAAATTGGTTAAAGCCTTAGGATTTTCTGAGGACTCCATTGATTTCAGAAGAAAGATTACCATAAAAGCTTATGATGATGAAGAAAGAGCATCCAAAGGTCTAATCATGCTGCCAATCAGAGTGGGCCCTGTCATAAAGAATACTTTCTGTCAAGTACTGGACCGTGATCTTGCATACAACATCTTGTTGGGTCATCCTTGGATCCATGAAATGCAAGTTGTCCCATCAACCTATCATCAATGTCTAAAGTTTCCTTATGATGGACAGGAAATCACAATATCAGCTAATAATTCCAATATCCAAACTTGTGCCAACATGAAAGCTAGTCAAGATACTTTGGTCCCTAACAATCGAGAAGCTCATGCTAGGACTTCTCTAAAGATTGACACACAAATCAGTCAATTGACCAACAGTATTGACAAAAAGATGAAATTCAAGGATCATGGAGTTGGAGAATACTCTCTTTGTCTTGCCAATTTACCTACATCACCTCGATCACATGGACAGCCATCTATCAGGGAACATCAACATCAAAGCAAACACTAATAGAGCCAATTACAAAATTTAATGGACAGTTCATCAAAGAAAAATTCCCTATGGAAAATCCTGAGGATACAGAAATTTTAAATTGGCTCTATAAAGATGAAGATGAAGCAGTCTCTAATGTCAAATTACCCACGGACAAATATGGAAAAGGGTACTCAATCATGCAGAAGATGGGCTATGATGAAGGTCCTATCAGAAAAAGGAAGGAAGGAGTAATTGAACCTATTCACCTTTATGGACTTGCTGCAAAAGAGAAAAATGGATTAGGTTATGATACTCACTCCAAAGAAAACACATCCAAACAACTACATGGCACTATCTTCGCATTGCAAGAAAGCTCAGATTCACGAGAAGCATGCTTGACAACAATTCAAAATTTCATGGATAACAATTCTGACATAGACTCGGCTGAATATGAATGGGACACCATTTACAATGATGAATTCTGGAGAGATAAAGAGGTTGATGTAATACACCAGTATGCTCCAACTCTAATTGAAGGTGAAGGGTCAGGTTCCCAACCACAAGAATTTGAACCACAAATCAACTATGATTCTAGTGATAATGAGTCAAATCTAAACGAACAAGACTATCATGAGGACAGTATCATCATTGACTCACCTCATACCTTGGATCCTACCGACCACTCCGTTATGACCATGACCATAGCCGATTTCACACAACCTAATGATCCTATACCCTTGATTTATCTGAATCTCAATGATTGGGATTCATCCAAACCTATCAATATACCTATGTTTCCAAGTGATGAAGCTATCGTAAACTTCCTTTCTGCAGATGATACAAATGATTGTTCCACTAGCAATTTTTGACATAAATTTTTTGATCAAGAGAGTGTCAAGTCTCCTAGCTGCAAAAGTAAAAACAAAAAAGAAAGATCTAATGGTGAAAACTAGAATATGGCAGTATTAGATCAAACAAAAGATAAAATAAAGAGCGTATCAGATGGTGAAAACCTTTTTGAGGCACCAGATGATGGGAATCTTGACACTCTCCCGAAGCACTACCATGAGCGATTGCCTATTCTGATTGAGCCTACAAAAGTTGTCGATCTTGAGACTGCAGACAAACCAAGAATTTTACAGTTAGCCTCATCAATGACAGAGAAAGAAATACCAGAGTTCATGGAATTCCTGAAAGCAAATCAAGTCAATTTTGTGTGGTCTTGCGCTGACATGCCTGGTCTTGATCCTAATCTTATCATGCATCACTTATCCATCAAACCAGGGGCCAAGCCGGTGAAACGAAAACTCAGAAAGATGCACCCTCATGTTGCATTATTGGTTAAGGAAGAACTGAGAAAACTTCTTGATGTGGGCTTCATCAGGCCAATCAACTATACAGAATAGATCTCCAACATTGTGCCTGTATCCAAACCAGATAAAACTGTTAGAATATGCACAGACTTTAGAGATCTCAATAAAGCATGTCCTAAGGATGACTTCCCATTACCAAACATCAACACTATAGTTGATATGATAGCTGGCCATGCCATGTATTCATTAATGGATGGTTTTTCTGGATATAACCAAATCAAGATTGCACCTGAAGACTAAGAGAAAACAACTTTCACATGTCCGTGGGGAACTTATTGTTGGAACGTCATGCCTTTCGGTTTGAAGAATGCTGGGGCTACTTATCAAAGAGCCATGACTACAATCTTTCATGACATGATGCATGTCTTCATGGAAGATTATGTGGATGACATATTGGAAAAATCATACATCCGAGAAGGACATCTTCAAATATTATCCAAAATATTTGCAAGATTAGAGAAACTCAAAGTTCATCTTAACCCTAAGAAATGTGTTTTTTGGGTCAAATCGGGAAAACTCTTGGCATACATCGTGTCAGAAAAAGGAATTGAAGTAGATCCTACAAAAGTACAAGCAATCATGGAAATCCCTCCACCAAAGAACATCAGTTAGTTGAGATCATTACAAGGATGACTTTAATCAATACGAAGGTTCATTGCACAATTGGCCAATAAAAGTTTACCTTTCACACATCTACTACATAAAAATGTTCCTTTCAAGTGGGATGACAAATGTGAATTGGCTTTTCAACAAATCAAACAGTAGTTGATGACTCCACTAGTTCTCGTACCACCAAATCCAGACAAACCACTAATCTTATACATTGCTGCAACATAAACATCTCTGGGGGCACTTCTAGCACAAGAAGACTCTACAGGAAAGGAACGTGCAATCTACTACATCAGTAGAACATTAACAAATCATGAGCTCAACTACACTTCTATTGAGAAGGCTTGTCTAGCAGTAGTCTTTGCTTCACAAAAGTTTCAACATTACATGCTGACCCATACAGTCAATTTGGTTTCGAAGATTGATCCACTCAAGTATTTGTTGAGCAAAGCATCATTAACAAGAAGGTTAGCAAAGTGGGTAATGATTCTAAGTGAGTTTGACATACATTATGTTTATTGCAAGGTAATCAAAGGACAAGTTATCGTTGATCAACTAGTTGAAGCACCATTACAAGCAGATCATCCTCTGCACATTGAATTTCCAGATGCTGATGTTTTTACTGCAGAATCTAAACAACCATGGTCTTTATATTTTGATGGTTCTTTCACTCAACATGGATCGAGGGCAGGCATACTTTTCATCACCCCTCAAGGACACACCATTCCTCGTTCATATAGGCTGATGTTTCCATGCACAAACAGCATAGCCGAATATGAAGCATTGATCACCAGACTCAAAATAGCACTGGAATGGAGAATTACAGAACTACAGGTGTATGGTGATTCACAGCTAGTCATCAATCAGATCAATGATGATTATCAAACCAAAGATGACAAACTGCTGCCTTATAAAAAGATGGTGGGTGACTTCAAGAAATACTTTGTGGACATCAAATTTACACAAATTCCAAGGCTTGATAATAAAGCAGCTGACACCATGGCTATGATCGCATCATTGTTACAACTCCCAGAAACTCAAAATTGTTATGAATTTCTAGTGGAACAATCATTTACACCTACTTATATACACCTGAAAGCCAAATCATTTGCCACTTAGTAGGACCCGATTCTCCTTGGTACGAAAAAATTTATGCCTATCTCAAAGATGACATCTTACCACCTGATTTATCCCGTAACCAAAAACGCAACTTTATTTGCCAATCTGCTCGCTACACTCTTATCGCTGACACCCTGTATCGCCGTGGTCTTGATGGTACTTTACTCGTCTTCGCGCAGAGGCGAGTGCGACAAAGCACGAAATGCATGGAGACATCTGTGAACTATTGGGCCGGAAACATCAAAAATTGATTAAGGGCCAGGTTTTCTACTAGCTCTGATGGAGAGGAATCATTCACTTTTATGAAAACATGTTTAAAGATATTTAGTTACATAGGAATCTGTTCATGCTCTACAAGAACTTCAGCATTTACGCTTTGGCGGCATTTCTCAATGGGGGTTAGATCTAGTGGGCAAGATTCAATGCCTTCTTCATCAAATGGGCATAAATTTATATCATAACCTTGAGTAGTACACTACTGGATTGAAAGATTCTCACCCGAGTTGCAGGCAAACAAATATCATCATTCATACTCAGCTATATTATTTGTCGGTATGGCATTTAACTCCATTTATTACGGATAATGGGCGTTAGTTCAAAATCGGGGATGTTGATGAACTTTGTGAGATTTCACACTCTGAGCTTTAGATACTCAACACCTTACTACCCCACAAGAGAATGGCCAAGTAGGGCCTTTCCGAGTAGAAACAATCTTGAAAATCTTGAAAAGCGAATGTGAATGAATCGAGGAAGGATTGGCATGTTCAACTCGAAATCATCGGGCCCTCTGAACGATTAATGCGCACACCAGCGAGAACAGCATGCATTTTCCGCGTATCTAGCAGGCGGGGAGGCCATATTGCGCAGAAGTGGAATTCCCTCAATCGGGTATCATTGAAAGACCATACGCGGCGGATGATGAATACAAAGTTTAGGCTCCCAAGAGCTTGAACTATAGATGAGAGGAATAACGAAGCTGACTGATCATTTGAAAACTTATCAACGGATGATGTGTGACTGTAGCCACAAAATAAAACCATGTACCTTTCAAGTGGGTGATCTTGTTCTGAAAGAGAATCCACGCAATCAACAAGACAGAGAGAAGAAAGGAAAGTTCGAACCAAATTGGCTAGGTCCTTATGTGGTTATCGCAGTCTATGGTTTAGGAATTTCGGAGTTATTGATGATGATGCCGGAAAGGGGACACATTTGATATAGACCTATCAATGTATGCACCTAAAAAAAATTATTATGTCTAAGGTAGGACATATCATGAGGAAAGAATAAGAAGAGGCAAAAGAAAAAAAAAATTAGAAAGATAGAAAAATTAAGAAAAAATAGAAAAAGTCTTGAAAAGAATCCAAAAAATCGAGAGAAGATCACGAAAAAATCCAAAAATGAAAGTCACGAAAAAATTCAAAAATTAGAAAAAAGTCACAGAAAAAACCATCATAGGGTGAAAACCTGGCAAACAGGCAGTCTATTGACAAGAAAAATGCAATAAAAATAAATAGTGAAAATCTGGCAAACAGACGCTATTTGTAGCTCTCCATCTATTAGTTCATGTTCTGCACTTGGCTGCTTAGCCTTCATTTTCATGCATCTTTTTTCCATCATCTTAGGGTCACACCAGCACCATGCTATCATCATTTTCCTTGAGCGATAATGTCTTACCATGGTTTGATTATTGTACATATTCATTTTCAGCAAGTTGTGTCAATACCAATGGCAAATATGGGGCATACTGGGGGCAATCAACTTTCAACAGTGAGACAATGACATCGAAGCCAATCACGCAAAACAAAATAACCAACTCAAACCAAAACATCCAATCATTGTTCCGTATTGCAATAGCTTTCAGTCGCGTACCTTATGATGACTCATATCTGGATGATCTCTAATCTAAATAATGTTTGGAATCACAGTATTTCATTTTTGAAAAATGGTTGTTTATTTTTTGATATCATTTCTCTGGAGCACACTCGATGATGTACTGAACTAGAGTGGCGAGGAAAGAGGATGATTTTTCTTTGTCTGCTGTCTGGAGGTTAACCATTTATCGGTTGCAAATATGTCACGAGACATGATTTTCCAAAGCTTATCATTGATGATAGTTCCAAATTTGCATCAGATGGTGGTTAGTCTTTGTATGTTTACGCAAGAAATGCTCAAGTCATCTCGGTTCACTTATACCTAGATGCTTGTGTTCACTTGCTATATCAAAAATCATGAAAGTTGTACTCATGTCATCATTGGTGCTAATTTCCCCTCTGATGCTTGTACATACTCCCAACATTTTAAAAGCGCTCTATGATGATTCCAGAAAATATACCAACAAGCTCAATAAAATGGTCGGTTTCATTTAGTTGCATTTCATTTTAGATCATTTGTACATATCTGCATAGTGGATTTGCAGCCGAGTTTTGAAAGGATAATAATCACATCAATGGATGTCATGTCTCTTTGGACTACTTGTGGAGGACATTTGAACATTTGTTTCATCATCACCTTTCACCTGCATTATCATTTCGGCTGGGTCCTATCATTTATCATTTATCATTCATTTGCATATCACTTAGATTCTCTATCATCTTCATCTCATTAACACTTTATCACTTTCATATTCATTTCATGTTCCTTTTATACATTTCACTATCATTTCATTCATTATCATTTCGTTATCATATCTTATCATTTCATTATCATATCTTATCATATCATTTTCCTTCATTATCATATCTTATCATATCATTTCATTTATCATTCATTTCATTTCTTATTTTCAATATCATACAGTTCATTTCATATCACTTATCATTTTCATACATGTCATTATCATTGCATTTCATTTTTTCACTTAATCATCATTACAGAACATTTGCATTCATATCATATCGTTAATCATCCTATCATTTTCCATATCAATTCATTTTGCAAATTCATAATGCATATCATGAACACAACATTCATTTGTCATCCTTTACTTACATTTGAAAATTTTAAAAAACAAATATTCCATATATACATTTTCATATCATTTTCATAAGTCATCCACCTACATGACATCATTAGTACACATCATCATAATATAAAACATCATCCTGCATATCATGTTAGTCATCAAATCATTAAAATGCATATCAAAATCCATAACACATAGAAATAAATGCATATCACAACATATCATCAAAATTCATCACCATTGCATATCATCACTCATCATCAATAATACAAATGACCAAATATCCAATGTCCAAAGAAAAATACATGAGATATGATCAACAATCAATGTACATGCTCCAGAAATGATATACATGTGTAACAGGTATCTGAACCATATCAAAGTGAACCATATCAAAGTGACCCATATTAGTGACCCATATCAATGACCCATATCAAGTGACTCTTATCTATCAAGTGATCCATATCAACGCACAATTCATCTACTATTTGTTTTCTATCACAGAAAGAAAATTTATTAAGCACTTTATCAATCATTTACTCTTTGTTTTTCTATTTTTGGGAAGCAAAGTTATCAGTTCATCATCATCATTTCATCATTTCCATCAAAAGGGGCATAATTTCAATAGGGGCATCTTTTACATCATTTGTCGGAAGCTAAATCACTCTCTCCTCTGCAGAATATTAGTATCTGATATCGATTGTTTAGCAAAATTTTCGCAATCCATATCCTCATCCGTGATTTACCTCCCGAGGGGGCATCATCATTAGTAACATCAATATGAAAAACGCATCAGGGGAAAAAAATTTATTTTCTTTGAAGCAATGTGTTTCACACATCACTTCAAAGAGGGGCAAAATGTATACGTCTAAAAATGGTCATGATTAAGCTTGTTAATTAATTAAATATGATTTATTTAATTAATTCCTCTAATGTAATCTACATATAAATAAATTTAATTATTTATTTATATCGTTCATCTTCTAAATTCTTCTATCTTAAATTAAATAAATAATTTTATTTAATTACTAACATTTCTACCCTCTGCTTAATTAAATTAAATAAATTTGTATAATTTATTTATATTTAATTATCATTTGGTTCTAAAGTTTAAATATTTTTGAATATTTAAATAATGGAATATTCTCCATGTTTATTATTTTAAAATATTAAATATTTTTATTTAATATTTTCCATCTCACCCTAATTTGATTTTTAAACATAATTAAATATGAGTTATTTAATTATGTGGGTTTCCATTTCCATCTTCACTCCTAAATTAAATAAATTTAATTTATTTAATTCTAACCCATTTTTTAACTCACCTTTCCAAATTTTAACTCGCTTTTCGAAATGGAAATTTCCCTTCAAAACTCAATGAAGAAAAGGGAAACCTTCCATCCTCTTCTCCACTTTCGAAAATCTCCCGCCGTCTGTTCGAACAAGCTTAATCCGGGCCGTCGATTGATTCAACCAATCAAATCTGTTCAAAAACTCTATAAAAGCCAATGCAAATCCAAGCTTTTGTTACTTACATACAACTTATACACACATGTTGCGCATATTTTCATCTTGCTTATTGCAATCATATCAGTTTTAATATCACATCAATCTTCTCATATTATCATAGCTTTTGCATTTAGCATAGTTTGCATTTTAAATCTCGTTCTTTAGCTGTAATTTTGTTGAGTTTGGTCTGCTGATCTGAGAGCTATCTGGAAAACAACAAAACGCTGAAAATAGAGGAAGATAAGACGGTTTTGGGAAGCTGCTGTTATAGTTTGCATATTTTGTTTCTTTTTTTCAGCTTCTTTGATTTAATGTTTTATTAATATGTGTTTGATTTCATTTAAATTGATCCAATATTTCATACACACAGAGATTATGATAGTCCATCATTGAATCCCATTTGGTGACTGGTGACTATGGTTGTGATGAGATACTTTACAATAGATGGTAGGTTTTCTATGATTTATGGATACCACTTCATGCTTCCAAGTCATTTTAGAAATAATAGGATAGTCTCATTTCTATATTATCTGCTTCTTTCTTTGGAGAATGGTATTTTGGACCACCACAAGAATTTTAGAAACCCCTATTTGCATGAGAGGCTAATGCTCCTAATAATTGAGCATATCAAGGCCAATTTCATTATCTAGACTCCCAAATTGCATAAAGGGCACAAGGTCAAGGATACCCTCTTTGATTTTGACATAGGTGAGGATTCAAAGGGGGGTAATGGGAAGGATGATGGGTCTAACTCCTTTTAGGATGCCCAGGATGATTTTACAATTTCCTCCAAGAAAAATTCCATCAAAGAGGAATCCCCTTCATGGTTAGAGGTCTCTTATATTGATCTAAAATGGGAAGGGGAAGGTAAAGGCTCTTCAGAAAAGAAAAGAAAAAGTGTGAAAAAGGTGGAGTCTCCTCCTCCACTGGGTGCTTATAGAAGGATTCAATTAGGGGATGGAGAAATGAGGAGGGTTGGGAAGAATTCTCTGGAGAAAGGTTCCCTTTCTTTGGGTAAAAATAAGGAAAAGGTTGGTGAGGTTGTGGAAGATTCGTTGGGTAGCATGGATCATGTTCTTTAGGATTCAACACAAATGAAAGACAATAAAGATATCAGGGTTTCTAATAAGGTGATTCATCTAGAAGTTGACTCATTGGATGTTGGTAAGGAGAAGGTGGACACCCGACTAGTAAGTTTCATACTATTTCTAAAGCTCTTCAGCTAATGGATGGTAATGATGTTCGACTTGCAAGAGAAGGGATTGGTAACATTTTCTTGCTTCTTAAGTAGCTTCTAAATGAAGTTAGCAGCTTCATATTAAGATTGATTTTGTGGTCTAGTTTAATATATCTCTTATAGATAGTAAAAATGGAATCATTGGTCGTCAAAAGGGTCAAAATCATGCATGGTATCCTCAATATATTTGTGGAAATTTTGAAAAAATAGAAGTTGATCATGAGTCTAGGTTGGTTGCTCTAGAATAAAACATTTTGAAGATTCTTGCAGATGTTTCTACTGTTGTTTCTGTGAGTCGTGTTTCAATGCAAAACAATGTGAAGGGATTGACTGTGCTAAATGAAAAAGCTAGACAATAGACTAGTAAGACATTTCTCGAAGGGAAGGAGATGTAGGGATGGTTCTTATATTTTGATAGAAGTAAAATGAAGAAAGGTGGAATGGTTTCAGCCAAAGATCTTGATGATGTGGTTAAGATGATTGACAAAGTTATTGCTAGTGATGGGGAGGAAATAAGACTCCTTAATAATTTGCAGTAGTAGTTATCTCTATGTTTTTGTCTATAATTTTTGTCTTTTCCTTACCAATTGTTTTCTACTCATTTTTCTAATGGTTGGTGTTTTGCTTGGGGGATTTTTGGTTTCAATACTTTTATTTAAATAGCAACATACTCCTTTTGTATAGGGTTTCAGGACCCCTTCAAAACCTATTTTCCTAATTAAAAACACAAGATACAACCTAAGAAAACCCTCAAAGAACAAAAAACCTGGGCTCCCAAAGAAGTATAATTATTTACTAAATTCCTAAATTAAATTACAATTTACCATAATGACATAAATCTTAGACCATAGCTCTAGAACAATAAATAATTCTAACACCTCTAACCTCAAACTCTCTTTTTATCCATCCTCCTCACAACGATGCTCGAATATCCAACCTATCTCTAATATTTTATATCTTCCTTATCCACCTCTTTAATGATAAAACAAATCAATATAGCATCCTCCAACTTAGAAAGGCATTAGTTGCAAGGTGACACAAAGCCAAACACTCCTTGAGCATGCACTTAGTTAGGGAGAGCTAACTCCTTAAACCAAATCAAAATAATGGCAAATATACTTTTGTGGTGCCTAACATTTACTCCCCTTAGCCCAATAGCTCCTATTATATTTTCCTTGATTATCACACTCTAAATTCTCTAGTGTAAAATTAAGCTCTACAACTATGAAATTTGGCTAGTCTAATATAGGCTCAAAAACCAAATCAATCTCTAAATGCATTTCATTAACCTCAAATATGGATATGAAATCCAAATACTTATACTAAATATTCTACCCAAACCACAAGGCTTAGTTGTGAAATGTGGTAAAATGCATTGAAATTCTTTACAGTTGATTGGTGAATTAAATTTTTAATCAAAGTAAATGTTAGTGATGAAAGATTGCTCTATTTACCAAAAGGTTACTCTTGCATTGGACACCTTGGGTAGATTTAAAGGATGGTTGTCGTCTTTATATTCACTGATGAAATATCTGCTTTAACTTAGATTAATTTATCCTTCATGTTAGTAGGAACAATATTTTCAATTTGAAGATTTTCCAATGCTGACAAGATTTCATCCCTTGCCTCTTCTTAAAGCCCCAGTCTGATGTAACAAAATATTGTTTATACTAAATTACATAAAAAAATTCCAACAAATTTGAAATATTCACTACAACTTATAAGGACCTAGATCTTTCTTTCAAAGAAACTCTAAGAATTTTATTAATTTATAATCTTGATAGTGAATTTATTGAAAACCCTAATTTTACAATAACTTATTGAAAAAAACTCCAATATACCTTTAAATTAGAACCGTGGATGAATAAATGTTTCCATATTCAAACCTCAAATTTTTTAAAAAAGGAGCTAATAGTGTGAAAACGCTAATTCTCTACAACACATGAGCTTTACGAAAATTAAAATGCATCTCATGAGACTAGGAGTGGGAATAAAATGCAAATAAAACCGAGCAAATAGTTATATTTCTCTTCAAAGGTTTTCTCCAATTGATCTTCTAGAAGGATTTGTGGCTATTATAGTTTTTCTCTAGTAAATTACGAGGCAGAAATTGGGAAAATATTTACTAGTTAATTCGTCTCCATTTGAGCTACTTAAATGCGAGTGTATGGAATTGGATATTGTATCTTGCCGACACTTTCGTTTCGCGTGGAGTTTGAGAGAATGTGGAGGTGTGGGCGTTCTTACGGAGTAAGGCTACAAATAAAATTGATGGAATAAAGTGCTCTTTAACAACTAGCAATCGCACCTTATGGGTATGCCGAAGAGGTGTGGAAGGTCAGTTTAAAAAAAAATTGTCTATTTTTTTTTGGTACATTATACAATGTTTTTTTGGTACATTATGCAATGAAGGTCTCAATGGAGAAGTGATATGCATTCATTTACAAGGATCCTAACAAGATTGAAACAAAATCTTTGAATCAAGAAAATAATCAAGCTCCTTTACCATTAAGATCTACATGCATGGGTCCATTTTGTTTGGCATTGTTATTTTGTCATTATAATGTGTCCTTGTTAGGTTTGTCAGTATTGGTATGTAGTCTAAATGTTTAGCAAGTTTAATTAATTTAGCTGTCAAATGCTATGGTTTCAACAACACCTTCCAACAAGAGTTCAAACAAAGAGGCAAAAATTATTCAAACCACACAACACACTAACAAACAACAAATAATTTCTCATGCGGTGACTTTCTAAAATGAGACTATTTGAGTTGAGATGTACCTTGGATAAAGTAAGAAACAGGGACAAGTAATGTTCATTCATTAAAAATGTACTTACTTCGTTCTCCCATAAATGTGCATACGCTATTTGAAAGCTCTCACTTTCCACACATAAGTAGAATGTTGACAAAATTTATGACATTTGGCTTTATACCTGCGAATTGCATTTTCTTGGAAGTTTGTAAACTTTTTTTTAATAAATTCATATTATGCAAATATGGATAATATGGTGCAAATTCATATTATGCAAATA
Source organism: Sequoia sempervirens (assembly GCA_007258455.2). Taxonomy (NCBI): domain Eukaryota; kingdom Viridiplantae; phylum Streptophyta; class Pinopsida; order Cupressales; family Cupressaceae; genus Sequoia; species Sequoia sempervirens. Next base: position 4,508 of record VDFB02166782.1, on the reverse strand, counting down.
TGGATAATATGGTGCAAATTAATATTATGCAATTATGGATAATTAGGCATTTTGTGAGAACTATGGTACAAACAAAGTTGTTTCTGCATATTATTTTTTCACATTCCATATTTTTAAATGGACAAAGTGCTTTGTTGGATGTAACCAAAAAGATTAAAAAAAAAAATTCGAAGGAAAATTAAAAGTTTACTTTTCTAAGTGCATATAGAAATGAGTTTTGTAATCACATTTTTCTGATCTTAATGAGATTTTTTAAACTATAAATTTATGAAATTTGAAATAAGAAAAATGTGTTTATATTGTTTTCAAACAATATATTTTTATACAATAGTAAATAATATTTAACAATAGAAAAATAGAAGAGGTTAATCTATAGTCTATTGGATAATAGATCCTATCTTTGTAGCTTTCAAATTTGTAAAATAACTAGTAAATATAATAATAAGCCTCATATTCAAGGGTAAAATGGTCCTCTAAATCCATTGCAATTGTCGTGGAAAAAATATAAACTTGTTCTTCCCATTTTTTTTACACTAGAATTTTATTTTAAAAAAATATTAATAAAATATTACAAACTATGTTTGAATTATTTTTAAGTTCAAACCGTATATATTTCACTATTATGAAAATTGATCAGACCTTTTTTTTCCTGGCAGAGTAGATGTAAAATTGAATCAATACAAATGAATTACAAAGTCACAAGATTTCATTTTGCTATTTTATCCTAAAAAAAAAAAATAATACAAATAAAAGGAAATTTGAACATTCCAAAACAGGAAAAACATTTTCTAGTTAACTATAGAATTAAGTCAATACAAATGAAATTATAGAGTGATGGGGTTTTATCTTTAACACATAAAAAAGAAGGGAAAGTTCAAGAAGATATTCAAACATCCAAAACAAAAAAAAATCATAGAAAAAAGAACTTGTTATCTTAATTTGAAATTGGGTGAATGTAAAATGAACTTGGAAAACTAATACATATGAATCAGAGCGTAAAAACAGACATTAAAGTGGTTGGTCTAAACAAGGAGGGAAATGAGAGCTCTTATGTCTAGGGCATAAATCCCATCATCATCTTTCACCAATACAATGGGCAGATTTTCCTGTCGAAGGGATGTTGTTGCAGCTGACTCCATGCTAGCTCAATGTAAACTGATCTTAATGACGAAATGTGAGTTTTGCTTAGCTTTGAACTTGTTTGTGTATATAACTCTATTGATGGCCCACTTAGCATTGCTGGGAATGTTTATTCAGTACGCCTCTCCCAGTGCAGGGAATGTTCATTCAAGTGCGAAAGAAAAGACAAACCACAACTGCAAAATACCTACTCAATAGAAATATCTTACAAATACTGTTTTAGATCGTCAATAATCAACATGGTTTTCAAGAATTTGAAGCAATTCAGTAAAATTCAACACTCTTATAAGGGCAAGGGATAAAGCTTCACAATAGTGCTTCCCTGAGGACAAATTTATATAAAAATGTATGGAAAGGGCAACCCTTACTTGAGTTCATGTGGTCAAAGAATTTTCTTTTATCCTCCAAACTTATGCACTTGACGTACATGTAAATAAGCTTATTATGAAAAGATGTGTGTTTAGCAAATGCGAGTTGGCTATGAGCAATAAAAGAGTGCACTGTAGATTCCCTTGTGAAAGTGTGTTCTTGAGAATACATGTCTGCAGTAATTGAAAATACGTTGAGCAGTCTTCATGGGGTCATGTGTAGTAAGCAGAATGTGGAACGCCTTCTTCAGCATAATGTTGTGAGATTAAGATGAGTAGTGGATGGCAATGGCGTTTCAGTGTTATTCAGTCTACCGCAATGACATAATGTTGTGAGATTAAGACGAGTAGTGGATGGCATTGCCTCGCAGCATTCCCGAAGCTCATCTTTCCAGCAGTGCAAGCTTTCCAAACTATCGATGCAATAAGTACGTGATAAAGCAGAGTTGGGTTTATTTCATATATTTAATTATATGCACTTTAGGTCCGGCATGTATCCTAGCAATCTCGACCTGCTCGAAATTGCCTTGCAGCATATGATGATCCCTTGAAAGAGGTGGCTCCATGATAATGTGATCCCTGAAAATTTGATCTCTTGATGTTCCAGCTAATCCCATTCCTATTCCTAACGGGGACGACGGGGTAGGCATTGGAGAGATTGCAATCCCCACATTAATGTACTAGATAGCTTAGACTGCAACTGCCTAGCCTGTGGGTGCAGAATGGAAATGGTGATGACGCAGCCGTAAACGAGATCCTTCACTCGTGCCTCTGCCAAAGAATTCACCGCATCCTCACACTGGTGCGGATGCCAAGCACGGGCACTTTTTCCCCTGTTTACTCCATCACAATAGAGCCGATATAGCCTTCAAGGCCTGTACAAAAGTGAAAGGCTTCACGCGGACTGTAAGCCTTATCTTCGCATTGTGCCTGCCAGCTACGCTTCACCCAATCTCACATCTCTTTTGGTCAATATTTGTATGGATGGATGGGATCAGTTTCATCGTGGTGCATCCCTTATCTTGCATTGCACATCGTTGATAGTAGAAATTAGCTTGGTTCATCTCATAGAGGGAACGCCTTCAGTGCAATTATTTTCTGCCATCATTTTGCTTAACAAAAAATTGTAATTGTTTTGCTTCATCTGCACAAAAGCTAAATGGAATATAGATATCATCAAACTTAGATAATGTAACGATTTGACGTTAAAAACGATTTGAATGGTATTCTTTACAAATGATATGGTTTCCACATTTAATTAAAAAATTGATATGTTGATGTAGGTTTTGTATTATATTGTAAGGAATTTAAAAGTTAATTAGTGACATAAAAGATCATAATTATAGTTACGGTATCTTGTATTAAAATAAAAACAAATATTGATAAACTATTACAATATATATAATAGATAGAAAATGTGAAATAACAATTGAATAAAATGAAAGAAATACATAGTATACAATATTTCACTTGAGAAAATTCTTATGGATAAAAATCAAGATGGGTTCTACACAAGGATCCAAAGCATGTTTGGAAGTCTTGCTGGAGTGGATGCACAATGGAACGACTAGGTATTTAGTTTTTATGTGGCATATTACATTTTCTCACCACAACTATGGTTATGTCCTTTAAGTAGTCTACAACAGATGGGCTTAACTAGCACACACTAAACTCTGATTTTCCACATGAGTCAAAGTATTATGCACCTAAAATCTTATGAGATGTCCTCTTAGTAGAATAATGCCCCCCAGAAGGATCATCATGGCAAGCTCTAAGGATACTATAGGTCTCATCTTCCCTAACACAATGTTGTAGAACCATATCAAGCCCACATGGAAATAGGATCCCATTAATCCATTTGAAAGGGGCAATTTTTCTAACAAGGCATTTCTTTTGTTTTGATGTAAAATTAGTTAGTACTTCTGAGGTGGCTAAATAGTTGGCAATTCGAAAAACCAAGGAGTTTTGGTAGAGATGGCAAACGATTTTTCATCTAGAAACTCATCCTCTACTAGAGCACAATCACCATCATCTTACTTAATTCGAGATAAGAAATCTGCAACTATATTGAACTTTCTTGGTTTTTCAATAATTGTTATGTTGAATTCATTGAGAAGCAACAACCACCAGATTATCCTCCCATTCATTACATGTTTGTTCATGATATATTTGATGGCCGAGTGATTTTTGTACACCATTACTTTGTATCATGTGATGTAATATCGAAATTCATTAATTCAATGTACTACAATTAAGAATTTTTTCTCCGTTGTAGTATATTTCCTTTATGTTAGAGTGAAATTCTTACTAATAAAATATATAGCATATTTTCTCCCATTCTCATCTTCTTGTCCTAATACTGCTCCAATAACATCATTAGATGCATCAACATAAATATGGAACAAAAGGTTTCAATTAGATCCATGAAGGACAGGAGTAGAGATGAGTTTCTCCTTAATGATTTAAAATGATGATTGACACTCAGGTGTCTAGATAAACTCTACATTCTTTTGGAGAAGGGAAAACATAGGGGCTGCAATCGTGTTGAAGTGTTCTATAAATCTTTGATAGTATCCAACATGCCATAAGAAACTTCTAACATTAGTCTGGTTTGTTGGGGTCATAAGTTGTATCACTTCAATTTTCTTAGGATCAAATTTTATCCCTTCACCCAAGATATGATGTCCCAACACTATTCCTTGTTCTACCATTATCAAACATTTTTCATGGCTTAGGGAGAAACAATAATCCTCACATCATTTTAACACTTTTTTTAGATTTTGGAGGGCTTCATCAAAGGTTGAAGCATACACAATGAAGTTGTCCATATAAACTTCCACATACTCATTCACCAACATAGCAAATATGGTCAGGATAGCTCTCTGGAATATTGTAGGGGCATTGCATAGCCCAAAAGGAAGAACTCGATATGAAAATGTTCCCCAAGGGAAAAAAATAGTTGTTTTATCTTGGTATTCTACTACTACCTGTATCTAGTTG
>VDFB02166780.1:0-33391 GCA_007258455.2 Sequoia sempervirens | reverse complement strand
GGGTATCACCTAGGATCATGAATTGGGATGCCTTCTTGACAAAGGTCTTTTTAAGGTTAAAAGTGATATCAGATGGGAGGGTTCCTTTGCTAAGGTAGATGAATATTTCATGATACCATGGGGATATAGGACCAACAATGACACACACAAATTTAGATTCATGGATTTCAAAAGTTGGTATAAGAAGTTGTTCTACCAAGAATTCGTAATGGAGGATGTTCAACATGTCTAATAGTGATCCAATTGATGCCATGGTGTTTGTTGCTCAGTTGTTCATGTGAGGGATTTTCTCAAAAGTTATATCATTCTCTACCATATTCTTGTAAGGAGTAATCTTTTCATCCTTGTTTTGATAATGGCCATTAAATTGGTTGATAACCAACTGTGAGTATCCATAGACTTTCATTTCTTGTATTTTCCATTGAACTACTATCTTTAGACCTATGATTAGGGATTAATACTCAACAATATTATTAGTACATGGAAATGATAGCATGCATGAATTTGGGATGCAATCTCCTTGATGGGTGATGAAAAGAATACTTTCCCCTAATCCATGTTGGGTGAATGATCCATCAAAGTACATTTTCAATTGATCTGCGAGATTGACAAGGAACTTTGATTCATTAGAGAATTTAGATATCAAGGGGTTCTCAACATAGATAGGTGTGTCTGCTAGTTGGTATGTGATCACTTTTCCTTTGATTACCTTGCGTTCCACATATTCTATGTCAAATTCGGTTGAGATCATTACTTGTTTGGTCATTTTCCTAGTGAAAGTTGCTTTGGATAACAAGTATTTCAATGGGTCGATCTTTGTAATAAGTTTTATTTGATGTGACAACATGTAGTGTTTGAAATTTTGAGAAGCAAAAAATACTCCTAACTATGCTTTTTCAATGGATGAATAGTTCATTTCATATCCCACCAAGGTCTTGCTGATATAATAGATAGCCCTTTCCTTTCCATTTTCATCATGTTGTGTGAAAAGATCACCTAGTATTGTTGATGTTGTTGAGATATACAGGATCAGTGGTTTGTTTGCTATCAACAACATGAGCACTAGTGGTGTCAATAGGTAGCCTTTGATCTATTGGCAAGATTTTTCACACTTCTCCTCGCACTTGTAAGTTATTCCTTTATGTAGAAGATGGGAGAAAGGATTAAATTTGTCTAATAGTTGTGCTATGAACCTTCTGATGCATTGCAATCTTCCTTGTAATCCTCTCATATTTTTTAGTGTTTGTGGTGGTTCCATGTCTAGAATGGATTTTAATTTTGTTGAATCAATTTCTATCCCTCTTTGTGAGATAATATAGCCAAGAAGTTTCCCTGATGTAACCCCAAAGAAACACTTTTTTGGATTCAACCATACCTTGTACTCTTCAAATCTATTGAACATGGGTCCTAAGACTTCTATGTTCTCATTCATTTTCCTTGATTTGGCCATAATATCATCCACATAATCTTCGACTATTTTGTGGATCATGTCATGAAAGATGAGGGTCATTATCTTTGATAGGTTGCTCCTACATTTTTTAGCCTGAATGGCATTACGTTTCAGTAATAGGTTCCCCATGGATAAGTGAATGTAGTTTTGTGTTGACCCTCCTTGGTGATCATGTTTTGACTATAGCCTGAAAAACGGTCCATGAGTGACAACATTTCATTCCTAGCTATTAAGTCCACAATGAGATCGATGTTAGGAAGAGGGAAATCATCCTTCAAGAATGCATTGTTTAAGTCTGAAATTTGTGCATATTTTGATAGCCCCAATGGGTTTTGAGATTGGTACCAATTTTGAAACCCACTTAGGATAATCAATTGGTTGGATGATTCCAACGTCAAGAAGTTTTTATAACTCTAGTTTCACCAAGAGTGCTATCTGAGGGTGCATCTTCCTTAATTTTTGTTTTACTGGCTTGGCTTCTAGATAGACTACTAAGTGATGCAAAACTACTTATAGATTGAGTCTTGGTATATCAGTGTAGGACCATGAAAAGTTAGCTCTTCATTCTTTTAGGAATGCTACTAGGTTCTTCTATTCATCATCTACTAGGGATTCAACATAGAAAGTAATCTTGGGTACTTCTTTTGTTCCTACATTAACTAGAGTGACTTTTTCTGCTAGTACATTTGACTTCTCTAGATGCATCACACTAAGGGGGAGATTGAATTATTCATCCTTGGTTCCTTAGAGAGGTTTTCACCTTCAAATGCATCCTTTATCTTTACTATTTTAGGATCAGAGAGTGCCATAGTGTGGTTTTCACTCAAAGATCTGCATGTTTTTTGCATTTCATCAATTTTGCAACTAAAGGATTCAATCATCTCCCTATAGTATGCCCCTATGTCAAGCTCTATGTCAAAACCTACCTTGTGATCTACCCATGACAAGTTGTCATGGAGTCCCATGAATTCTGAAATTGCTTCATCATTTTCAAATAAATTAAGAATTGGTGGTCCTTGTTGGTCCATGTCAATGAGTTATGGGTATAGTAGGCATATTTCAGTTAGTTGATTTCTCAGAGTGAAGGATTTTGTGGATATAATGAAGAGGAAGTTATTCTAAAATAGGCTAGTAACATCAAGGGGGAAGTCATCTAGGGTCATATCACATGATGTTAGTAACCAAGAGGAAGATTTAGCCTGTTTAATGGAAGTACCTTTGCCAATAAGGTGACCTTGCTGGTAGTACAACTTAGGAAAATATTTTTTAGTCATTTATCAAGAATGATGGGTTCAAGCAAACCATTATTAATTTTTCCTAGCTTCTCATTCATGTTATAGCCCCATCCCTTCATTAGCTATAAGCCTTTATTATCATCTACCATGGGAATAATAGGGACAAATAATTCATCTTGATAGAGGAGCTTAGAGACATCCTCATCATTGATATCTTCTTGGTTCAAAGCCCCCCACTTGGTGAAGGTAGTAGTTGCCATCTTGATTGTATCAGGCTCTTTATTGCTAGATGTGGGTTTCCTGTATGATTGAGGAGAAAGAGGTAGCTCTCCTAAGACAAAGGTATTCTTCATTAGCTTATAGTTTCCACAACCATCAACCTGGATCACTGCTTTGATGTTGGGTATACTCTACACAATGGGTGTTTTTGTTTCTTAGGTTTATGCAAGGGATGATGGGTCAAAAAATGAGGTAGATAGTGTAGGACCCTTTTCATTCTTGGTTATTTGGGGGATCTTATAGAATTTAGCCTCAAGATTCTTGTAGTAGTAAAAAGGATAAGGATCTCCATGGATGGTATTTTCTCTACCCTCGAAGGGAAACCTTACACATTGATGATAGGTCGAGACTACAACTTTTAGGTCATGGATTCATGGTTGGTCAAGTAGGATGTTGTAGGGAAGATCAAGGTCTAACACTTGGTATGTATTTTCTACAATGATGCCTTGTGATAACTGCTCTTGTTCGGCATATGCTCTGATGGTGATACACTTTTCTTTCTCAATATTATCCTATGAATATCCCAATTTCTTGATCAACTAAAGGGTAAAAATGTTCAAAACAACACATCCATCTACTAAGACTCTTTTGACCTTATTCTTATGAATAACAACCTCAAGGTGTAAAGGATGGTTATGAGATGATTGTGATGGTAGGTCATGTTCCAAGAAGGTGAGAAGATGATTAGCCATATTCCCTACCATAGCTTGAAACTAACGTGTATCAATATCCTCAGGGAGAGATGATTATGATAAAGGTTTCTCTAGGATTTCCCTATGTGCAGGGGATAGCCTTAATAGTTCTAAGATTTATATCTATGTGGGGGTCTTCTTAAGTTGATCTAGGAGATTATACTTGTTGGGATTTGATATTGGCAACATAGGATGTGCCCTAGATTGAGATGGGACTTCTTGGATGGTGATTTTTCCATGTCATGTGGTGACTCCACACTCCACACTAGGCCCTTTGATGGTGACAATGGTGATGACACTATTGTAGGAAGCGACTACATTAGAATAGGTATGTTGTACATTTGTGTAATCCTTGGCTTTTCCACTGTTGTTCCCTTTGCTATGATCTAGTGTGGGATTCTTGTATATATTTAAATCTTTATTCCTAGCTGGTACCTCAACAGATATGGTTTTGTTCTCTATAAGATCTTGGATAATGTTTTTGACCCTCATGCATTTTTCCATTTTGTGTCCTTTGATTTTATGAAAGTCACAAAGATCGTTATCGTTGTACAGGATGGCTTATCCTGTGGTTCTTGGTATTTTTAAAAGTTGCAAAGTGTTATTAGGTTTGACTCTACCAACTTCTTCATGATGTTTTTGATGGGTTCTGACAATTGTGAGCACTTTCATTTAGGATAGTTGTTCTTGTTAGGGGTTTTCCTTTGTTGTAATTCAATGTTGTTGATTTGATTGTTCTGAGGGGGTGTTGTTTGTGGCATAGTTGGTTGAATGTTAGCAACTTTAATGTTGTTTGGTCTAGGAGAACTTAGGACCACCTTAGCATCTACCACACCATCATGTGTTATGTTTTTGTTCTTAGCCTAGACACAAGGCTTGTTGTTTGAACTAGTTGATGGGCAGTTGTCTTTGTAAGCCTTAATGTTTCCCTGTGAGATTAGAGCTCTCTCAATGTTAAGGGATCTAGGGAAAAGCTCATCATAAGATGTGAGCCATCTCATTTTCAAGTGGAAGGATAGATTTGGATCTAGATTTTCTATGATTATCCCTACTTGTTCATCAGAAAGAGGCCACTTACTCTTACAAGCTCTTTGTCTCCATTGTTGAAAGAAATTAGTGAAAGATTATCCTTTTTTTTTCTAAGAGTATACAATTCTTCTAGACTGACGTCCATGTCAAGGTTAAAGTAAAATTGATTTATGAATTTATCAGTGATTTCTTGGAAAGTTTTGATACTGCGAGGTAGTTGAGAAAACCAATCCATTGTAAGACCTATTAAACTTTGAGGGAAGAGGTGCATTAACTAAGAATCATTGTAAGAAACCTCCATACACATGACAGTAAATTATTTTACATGGTCCATGAGACTTCCTCTAACTTTGTATTTATCAAATTTGGGGATTTCAAATCTAGGATGGAACGACACCATTGTGATGCTTCAATCAAATGGATAGGGGCATAGGTTCTATGTATAGGGATTATTTGTGTTTTCCATCCAAAGGTTCTACATTTCTTGTGACAACGCCTTAAGTTGTGATGCTAGATTGTCCTATGGGTTTGGTGGAGGAACATATGGTGGAATGATGGATGGGTTCTGATATGATAAAGTGTTGTATGGGGTGTATGGTGGTGTGAGATTCTATGAAGGTGATTGAGGTGTTGATGCATATGTTTCTAACATGTTTGTTTGGTGATGTTCAATTAAGGGTTATAATAGGAACTTTGATGCTATTCTTGTTGTGCATACTGCTAAGCTAGTAAGACTTCCTATTGAGCCTGATGTTGTTTTTGTGCTACTAAGGTTGCTTGATGGGCTTGATATTGTTGCTATTTTAGGGATACTTACTATTGTTGTTATTGTTGTTGTGTTGTGAGGATTGCTTGTTTTTGTTGCTACTACTATTGTGTTGCTAGGGTTGCTTGCTATTGTTGCTGCTATTGGATGGCTTGTTGATAAGCTTGTTGTGCTTGTTGTAAGGCTAAGGAATGTGCATGTAATCTAAGATCAAGTGGTTATTGGTACATTTGTGATGGGTTTTGGGTGTTTATGTTTTGAGTGGGTAGTGGGTTGCTGATGAGAGGTTGGGAGTTCCCTTGGTTCAACATTCCTTGTAAGATAGTGGATTGAGGTGGAGGAATGTAAGTTTGAAGTCCCATTTGATTTTGCATGACTTGGGGACAAATGGAAAAATATGAGTATGGCATTGTAATATTTTGTGATGTCAACAGCATATTAGGAGCTTGGGTCCATTGATTGAAATAGTTCCCTTGACCGATGTTTTGAGGATTTCCTTGCATTAAGGATGTGGACAAAGTATTACCTAGGTTAATGGGATTTGTGAACATGGGATTGTTTTGAGATGGGTTGATAATGAATGGGATTGATTTGTTTTGTGAAGCCAATGGTATGGATGAACCAATTGGAGGATTGTGTAGAGATGTACCAATTTGCATTAAGGGTTGACTCTATGTTATAGTGTTGGCATGCCCTTGTGTGTTGATTTGAGAGACTTGGTCCACACTACTTTGTGTGATGGTAGGAACACTTGTGGTACTCATGGGTATGGATGAAGAGGGGTGTCCTCAATATGTGGAGGTTTTTGTAAAGTAATGACGTGTAAGTGGTTTATATGGCTGTTTGGGACCTTTGTGAATGGGAGGAGTGCCAAATGTTGGTGTCCTAATGGTCATTTGGGATAGAGGATTGGTTTCAAGGGTACCCAAAAGTGTGTTGCTTTCAAATGGAAGAGTATTTCCAAAGTCCTTAGCAAGACTAGGTGCAATGCTAGGTGTTGATGTTTGATTTATCCCTAGGGATGGAGTTGTTGGAATAGTAAATAACATCAAGCCTTGTGTCAATGATTGTGCAACAAAAGATGGGGGGTTAGGAACTATCTTCTCTAAGCCTTGATACTCCATTATTTCTTCCCTAGTAAGCCCAAATGGATTGTTTGTGATGTATTCTATCTCATATGGCCTTGATGGAGATGATGGTTGTTGTGATGGGGTAACTTGACTTCTTAGATTAAATTCTAGAGGATCTAGATTATTTGAGGTAAATATGACTTTGGTTTTCTCCATGATTCTCTTGTGTTGTGATCTTGTTTTTACCATAAATTTTGGGTCACCTATGGAAGAGTTTTGTTGAGATTTATAATGTTTGAACTATCTATTTGACTCAAATCTACATAAAAGGGATGCTCTAAACCTTTTCAGAGCAATGATGATAATGGGAGATGAAAGGTTGGATGATGTGGAGAGTGATCTTTGCAAACATTTTGGGACAACACTTTTGACTTGAGTTTGATGTTTTGATGTTTGAGATAAAGGATGATTATGAACTTGAAAATATTTAGGGTAGACTTGTGACCTTCAAGATTAACTAGTTCAAAGATGATAACTAGCTCAACTAAGTGCATGGAAAAGGATACATTTCACATAAAAAGTAGCTAAGTTAGGGGTTGGTTTGATAGATGTTTAAGTCAAAAAGTTTTGATGTTTAGAATTTTTTTGCAAAGTTTAGTGAAGTGAAGGATGAAATTTGATGGAGGGTTGAATGAAGTGTTTGACCCAATGTTGACTTAAAGTGAACCTTTTATAGATAAGACTGAGGTAGTTAGAAACATGGTAGACCTCTAAATTTTTAAAATCTTCAGGACCCAATGTTTTAGATAGGTTCATTATCATGAAAAAAGAAAGACTTGGGTTTTGAAGAAAAAAAAGATGTATAATCCCAAATTATTCCTTGAAACATGTTTGTAAAAGTTGTATACAATATTGGTTCCTATTTTGGTGAAGTGTTGAAAGGTATTTTTTTGAGAGCTTTTGGACTAACATTCCTCAATTTTGAAATGCTAACATATAGACCTTCTCTTGGGGATTACGTTTTGTGTAAGGATCATTTAGAAGTCTAGTCTATGGAAAGAAAGAGGTATTTATTGCCACATGGCTGGTGGTGGTAGTAGGGGCCTTCAGTAGGGTATGTCTTGGGGGATCATGATGGGCCAAAAGTGGCAATATGATGGGTATGTGGCGAACGACTTTTTTTTAACCCAAAATTGATGAAACGAAAAGGGTTTTTAAAGGATATTCTCAGCTTTCCACCAATATGAATTATGCTTTACTTTGAATTTAATAAGTAATTATTATTCATTTTCTATTCAAATTACGACTAAAGTCACGATTGATAGGCTAATTGAAAAACATCTATAGCTTTCAAATGGTATCATTTTTTTTGAATCCAAAACATGTGTCACATTCTATGCTTCATATAATATGGGATTAAGAAAATAAAAATTGAATTTCATGAAGCTTTGACCAAGTTAAAGGTGGTCATACATCTGAGTTTTTTTATTTTTTTAAAGAAGTTGTAACAAAAAATTCATAATTAATTATTTACTTGAAAAAATTATGAAAAATGTCACATCACAGCCGGGACATAGGTCACTCTACTTATATCCTAAAATATTATAAAAATTATTATCATTTTATTTTTGGTTAGGGTGAATTAGACCAGACCTACTTCTCATTTTTCCACAAAATTTGAAATACTACATTGAAATTTCAAATTTTCACCAAATAGATTTTTATTTTTTTAAAATAAACCTAGTAGTTTAGAAACTACATTTAATTTACTTCTGATTTTTATTCTTACATATTTTTGAAATAAATGAATGCTTATTCAAATTTTTACATCAAGTTTCCTAACTTTCGATTTTCTAAAATTTTTTGCCACTTAAGGCCTTGTTTTCCATGATGATCCTACACATGCCCAGCCTCAATATCAGTTTGTTCCTCTTCTTCATCTAATATATTTGTTGTGTTTCTCCACTTAGTTGGTGTTTCTTCTATTTCAAAAGTGAAGATTCTCAAACTACTAATTATATTGGTTTGTTCTCCTTCAATGAGTTCAAAGTTTGGTTGAATAATAGTAGGTGTAAGGTCAAGTTGTTCAATGGGAGTGATCGATCTCCAAATGGTCATGTAGGGTTGAATTAGTCAAGTTTATCTTGCTTAAATGAGTTTATTATACCACTAACACTTGTCTTGATTATGTTTTCAAACTAAATGTCTATGTCAAAAACATCATAGATTTCACAATGTCCATTTTGTGAAAAGGATGAAGTTCAAGCCATAGTTGCCTATGTTGACTTTGGGAAGTATGGATTGAGATATAAGTAAAGATATTTAGAAATCTCTAAGGATAGAAATCTTTAGGACAAGCATTAATATTAAGGAATTTTCAAAATGTGTCCATACTTAAACCAAAGGGTTTGAAATTTTGAGGAAGATTGTGAATGTTTGTTTGTAACGTTTTGGAACCAAGGAAAAAATTAAACGGACTCACAATAATTTACCACCTAGGTTGAATGGCCATACTTGTTGAGTTCCCACTTGGATTTCTCCAAACACTAAGACAATGTGAACAGTTAGAGATTTGGAGACACTAGCTCCCCTCCATGGAACACACCTCTTAGGACCACCAAATCTCAAAATCCTAAAGACCTAAAGATCCAAAGGATTTTTTTGTTTAAAAAATGAATAGTACAAATGTGGGGCATCTTCAGAATGACCGTTCTTGCACCAACAAGCATTAAGGATTTTTGGTAGCTAAAAATTTGGTTCTTAGTAACAAACCGAGAACACCTAACTGTATACACACCCCATTTTCCACTTAAGGCATGGTACTAGGTGCAATATGTTATACAGTCCAAGATAGAAGGTACTTTCTCATGATTTCCCAACCTTTAATATATCCCAATGCTAAATGTGCTTGCAAGAAATTGCCTATAAGTTTCCCATTGTGGGGTGTGTCTCATAATAAGTCCTCTCTCAAGGGTGACACAAAGCATAAAGGTGTACTTAAGTATTTCTCTTCATCCAAGATCACATGAAGGGCAAGGGGATTGGATACATGCTATAAGTGCACACAAACAATGAAGTACACTTGGAGTGTTTCTCTTCACCCAAGATCACATGAAGTGCAAGGGGATTGGATACACACTACAAGTGTGTCACAACAGAGCAAACACTCATTCATTTTATCCTCTAAAGCTAAGATGAATTCATTTTATGCACGAAATGAAATATTAATTTGCATTGTTCAATTTTAAACCCAAAATACAATGATGAAATGAGGGTTCAATTTTAGTCCAATTTGAATGTTCTTTTTAAACCCAAACAAAAATTAGTGAGGTCCTAAAGCATAAAATGAAACACATAAGAAATTGGGTTATAATTACCCCAAAAGTGTCAAGGTGCTTGTTACAAGTATAAGATGCAAAGATGAGAATGCTTCTTAACTTCAAAATTTAATGTCTGACCTACAAAGCCCAGTTAGACTAAAAACCAAAACATCGTTAGAAGCATGTTAGCGATCAGATAAAGTAAAAAAAATTAAGACACATGATGAAAATTAATCATCATTTTTCCTTACCAGAGTAAGGTGTCATTGTTCACAATAGTGCCACTATAAGTCATTTGAGTGTCGCTTTGGTGAATTTGGGCGTTGTGCAGGTATGTGTGTTATCATCATGGAAAAAACAAGCCCTTAAGTGGCAAAAAATTTAGAAAAATCAAAGTTAGGAAACTTGGCTTAAAAATTTGAATAAGTTATCTATATTATTTTGAAAATATGTAAGAATAGAATATGTAGCAAATTGAATGTAGTTTCCAAACTACTAGGTTTTTAACAAAAAGTCTATTTAAAATTTGAAATTTAACAAAGAGTAATTTAAATTTCAAGGAAAAATAAGTAGGTGTCTATCTGACCAATCTCTAACCACAATAAAAATTCATAATATTTTTTATAAGATTTTAGATATAAGTAGAGGAGCTAGGTCTCGGATGTGATGCATATTTTTAGTAATTTTTCCAAGTAAATAATAATTAATTATGAATTTTCTATTACAAATTTTAAAAAAATAGAAAAAACTTGTATGTCCGACTACATTAACTTGGTAAAACCCCACAGCCTCATTTTTCTTTTTAATCCTATTGTAAAAGCATAAAATGTGACATGTTTCAGATTCAAAAATGTGATACCATTTGAAAGCTATAGATTTTTTTCTAACCAACCTATCAACTGTGACTTTTAGTCATAATCAAATAGGAAATGAATAATAATAATTTATTAAATTCAAATTAAACATATAATTTGGTATTGGTGGAAATCTCTGATACCTTTAAAAACTCTTTTCGTTTCATCAATTTTGGGTAAAAAAAAGTCGTCAACCACATGGGCCATCATATCACATACATATCGCCGCTTTTTGGCTCACCATGATCCTGCACATACCCTCACTCTGCAAAAAACTAGTGACGACGATAGCGACACTGTTTGAGGAGTGTCACCATTTACAAATCTTTGATAGGTCTCTAAAAAGTATTAGCATCATCATTTGTTTAATCAACGCCAGAATATTAAGTAGGCATTGTTGTTTTTGATGGCGATAGTATCGCTATATGGTGACGCCCAAAAAAGGCATCACTGAAATTGTTTTGGGTGTTGTTGTATCTTGCAAAAGACTTAGAAAGAAAAAAAATTGAGATAGAAATTGATTAAATTTGATCAGTTTTTCCCTCCTAGCACCAGAATGTGATTGGATGGATTAGCATGGGTCGATTATGCTTGATCCATGAATAATTGAAGCATAATGAAGCCGCTAGTTATGTCAATGTTCAACAAGATCAATTGAATGTAAATTAAACTAAACATTTTGCAAAACTAAGCATTCTAAACTATGAAAGTGTTAAATGTCTATTCTAATCCATTCAAAACTTATCTCGTTGTGGTAGTGGTGTCGTGTTGATGTAGAATGACGACCCTTTCCTAATCCCATGGGTAAATGAGCTTGTTCCAGTCAATTTTATTGAAGAAAATTGATGGAACGATTGTGAGATGTGTATGAAAACATAATTTTAATCTAAATGAGCATGATGCAAGATAATCTAACATGATTTTATGCTAAAAATAATCTAGATATGCAAAAGCTAAGCTAATCTAAATGGATTCTAGGATAAAATATTCAATCCCTAATTCAAAAATAAGCTAAATGGATGGATTATGTGTGTAAGAGAAAGGCACCAACCACATCAAGGCTCTAGGTCACGAAGAGCTGAGAGCGGAGGGATGCCCTAACTTACCTCACTCTAAAGGGTGTTTTATGACAAGAATCAAGAATGATGAGGATTATAATGTACTTCAATCACTCTATAGATCCCAAACTTAGGTTTGGGCTAGGCGAGCTAGTTTTTGGAGTCATTACTGTGCCTTATCAACTCTCTATTTGAGGATGGCAGCATAGTTTTGGGATGACAATGTAGTGTGCTGGCGTCTCTCGGGCACACTGGTGTCTGTACAGTCACAAAATAGTGAAAACAACACAAAATACCAAAAAGAAAACTAATAGCCTAGCTAGTAAATCTAGACGGTAAAAATAGAATGAGAAAGTGTGAGAAATAAAGACTAAAGTGATAAAGTGAGTAAACAAGAACTAGGGTGATGAAGATAATCTTAGAAAAGTGTTTTTTTGCTGGCTAGATCCACTCATACTTTCACTTGCACACAAGAAAGAAGGGGGAAATTTTTGGGCCTGTATAGGGGTTTGCCTCATTCAGACCCCCATTTTGGTGTTTCCACCTCCACTGAGAGCCAAATAGCAATGAGATAGAAATATACGATAAAGAGGTAAAGAAAGTAGAAGTTGCAATAAACACTACAAAACAGTAAAGTGCCACTCAACGAAATCACAAAGGAGAGGAGTGAAACGTTACCACCTGCACCCAAAAGCTCACTAGCCAATGGAGGATAATATAGACTTGGCAAGGTCACCACAACCACAACTATGATGAAGGAAGGTCTCGCAAGACTCTGGAAGCCCATGCTACTATGGCTTGCTTCACACTTGCTATGTGGAGTTGATGGAGTGATGTTGCAATGGAGTGTTGAAATACTACTTGGGAGTGAAGAGAATGTTGGAAATGCTAAAAGAGTGCCAATCTATTTCTTAGAGAATGAAATGAGGTGAAGATGGATGAATTTGAAGGAGAAAAGGGAAGAATCTGCCATTTTCGGGGTTAGTTGGTTGAAGAGGGACATTAAAAATCAACCCCAATCAAATGTGTAATGCCTCTGCCAACTTCAGATGTGGGAATCCATCAGCAACGACAATGCGTTGTACGAATGTCTGCACACCATGCATGCATCCCCAATAGAAATTATCTCACCGATACAACAGATAGATGCCAAGTGGAAGGAAGCCAGTTGGTTGATGTGGAATTTTGCCTTTGGATTTTATTTTCTAAGGTGAGGATCTATAAAAGAGGAATTTGCATAAGGGGTGCAAATTCTCTCCTATACAATGTGATCATGGAAGAAATTAATGGAAGCTTAAAGTTAATTAATTCAATTAAAATAAACTAAAAGATGCTAAATGTGTGTTAAATATGAGTGTGATTATGAGTGATTTTAACAACATAACTCTAATGTTAAAAGATGGATCCATTTGTCTCCAAATAGTGACCAATTTATAGGAGAGAAAATGAGAAATGGAGGGTTGAGATAAAAAATCCTAATTAATGGTCAAGGGTGGAAGAAGATGGAGGCATGGATTATGGATTCTCATCAACGAATGAGAATGCAAGATGAGATTTAATCAAGGGTTCATATTCCTTCAAACAAACACACTTGTGACCTATACAAGAGGTCACAAGTTAACTTGCACAAGAAGATTTGAGTTAACTTGCACATGAAGCTTTGTAAGAATATTCCCTTTTTCAAATGAGTGAGGAGAGAATATTTTTTGGAATATTCTAATGGGTGAGGGAAAAAGGATAATTTAGTTAATTAAAACTAAATTAAATTGTGCAAAAGAAGAAAGGAATATTCCTTGGGAATAAATTCCTTTTAGAGGAATGTGCAAAGGAGGAATATTCCTTTACAAGTGGGGGGAATTATATTTAATTAGTAATTTGATAATTAAATAAATTTTCAATTATGCAATTAGGGGAATTTCATGATATTCATTAAATAAAGTGATTTAATGAAAAAAGGGGGATAATGATATGATATTTAATTAAATAACTTAGGGTTATTTAATTAAATAAGAGGACTTAGGGATTTTAAATTAAATAGTTTGATGTACTTAGTTTAATAAGAAAAAATGTTAGCATGGAAGGGGGTGAATTAACCTGATAGATCGATTAGGTTACCAGATGGAGATGATTCAATTAATTAAATAGCTAGGAAATTTAATCAATTAAGTGAAAAGAGGATTGGTTTCAAGATGAAATGATGTCAGTATACCTGATTTGAGTGCATGATATCATTTAGGACATTTTTGAGTGTCTACAGGACTTATTTGGGTCCTCTCTTAGTTTGTGTTTGGGTTTCCCTCATCCTAATTCCACCCTAGAATGTTTTGGTGCTGACCTAATTTGAATTTAATAATGGATGGTCGACTTTGGTTATGTTTCAAAGTTAAATATGGTATAAATATAGGATGAGATGTTGGTGAAAGATGTACAAAGAGATAAGTGAAAAGAAGGAGAGAAAAATAGATGCAAAATAGTGTGTGTGTGTGTGATGTGAGTGTGGAAAATCAGTGTGAAATCTAATTGTTGAGTTTCTGGAAGTAGTGAGCTAAAGGTGTACTCTATCATTCATGCATGTCTACAAGTGGTTGAGTGAATTATGGTGGAAATATTCGTTGCATAGAGATTTTATTCTCTCTATAACATATCCCTTCTATCTTCTTTGTATCTTTGTGGTAGTGAGCCCTCAGGTGGTTAACCCTTATTGGATAGTGAGACTTGATCCATATAGTTAGTCTTATTTTGGCAATGAGCCTTCTCTATCAGTGAGCCTTTGTAATCATTTTTTATATTCTCTATATTGGGAGCTAATTCTCACTATGGTTTTTCCCTCATTGTGTTTTCCACATAAATCTGGTGTAACCATGTTCATGTGTTACTTTTTAATTTTTTCTTTTGCACTTAATGTTCAATCATTTTACCAGAGTAAAGGATTTGTGATTAATGTATGCTTCAGTGAATGTTTTAAAGGTTTAATTTTGTTACAACTGATTCACCCCCCTCTCATTTTTCTTGTTCAACAAAGGTATATCTTGGATGGTGCACAAGAAAGATGTTCCTTTGTTTGATGGATTAGATTATGCATTCTAGAAGACAAGAATGGAAGGTTTTTGGTTTCTCATGGATTTGAAATCTAGAAGTCTGTTGAGACTAGATATACTAAAACTACAAATGGTTTGATCATTGATGATGAGATCAAGGCCTATGAAAATAATGGTAAAGAAAGGTATGCTCTCTTAAGTGGTATTTATAATTCTAAATTAGTGAAAGTTATGAATCTAAAAAATGCTATAGAAATCTTGGTAAATTTAGAGAGCATTTATGAAGTAGATGAAAAGGTCAAACAAGCTAAGATGTAGAACATGAAGATTTTATTTGAGAACCTACAAATGTCTAAAGATGAAAACATTACAAGATACATGTAGAAGGTGGATGAAGTTTTCAGTTCCATCAGAGGTCTTGGTTTAAAACTTACAGAATAAGAAGTGGTAAGAAGGTACTTATAAGTCTTCCTAAATCTTATATTCATAAAGTTTTTGCTATGGAAGAATATCAAGATTTGAGCAGATATACTAGAGATCAGTTGTATGGCTCCTTAACTACTTTTGAAATGAGAGAATTTTGTCCAAGAAATGCAAAATTTGAGACTTCTTTTAAGGCTGGAAAATCAGAGAAGTATATGGAATTAGATCAAAAAGATATTGATGATGTGGAAGCTAACTTTGTGCGAAGAATAAAAAAGGGTATTCGAATGTATAGAGGTGTGTTTCCTTTCAAAAAATTTAGTTGTGGAAAGATAGGTCATTTTGTTTGAAGATGTCCAAACAAAGATTTGAATGAAAAAATTTAAGGAGACCAAAGGTAAGATGATTAAGAAAACCTATTATGTTAGAGAAGATGCTAGTATATCTGATGATGAATATGATTATGGGGATGATGAGGATGGTGAATTCTTTTTCATGGCTTTGGTGTGTGAAGGGAAGTTCTCTAGAAGAAATTTCTAATACTAAAGGCACTTTGGTGTTTACTTTTAGTGCTAGACATCAGAAGAACTACTGGATCATTGATAGTGGATGCTCTAATCATATGATTGATGACAAGAGTAAGTTTGTTAAATTTGTAAAATATGGAAGACTAGATAGGTTTGGTGATGAGAGATCTAATAAGATATGTGGAAAAGGTTCAATTGATTTTGATGGAAAGAATAATACTGATGATGTTATTTATGTTAAGGGTTTAAGACATAACCTCTTGAGGTTTGGAAAAATGTGTATCAAAGGATACAGTCTTATGTTTTAGGATGATGGATGTGAGATCAAAAAAGGATCCATAATTGTGGTTGTTGCTAGAATAAAGACAAATGGAAATGTCTATCAACTCAAAGGTGTTGATAGTTATTATTTCATGATTCAAATAAATGAGAATTGTCTATGGAATAGAAGAATTTGTCACATAAATTTTGATATCCAAGTGAGAATAAGTTCAGTTCAAGTTGTGAGAGATTTGCCAAATATTACAAAGCCTATCAATGTTGTCTGTAAGGAATGTCAAGTTGGAAAGCAAGCAAGAAAAAGTTTCAAAATCAAAGAACAATATTCTACCTAACTGTTGGAATTGGTGAATACAGATCTTTGTAGTCATATCAAAGTAGGAAATCTTCAAGGTGATAGGTATTTCATGATATTGACTAATGATTATTCTAGAATGACATGGGTTACTTTTCTCAAAGAAAAATTAGAAGCTCTAGATAAGTTGAAACCATTCAAAGTTATGGTTGAGAATGAAATGGATACGAAAATCAAATGCTTGAGGTCTAACAAAGGTGAAAAATTCACCTCCAATGAGTTCAATATCTTTTGTGAGAATCATGGAATAAAGAGGCATTTATTTTCCCCTACGACTCCTTAGTAGAATGGAGTGGTTGAAATAAAGGCTAGGATTGTTCAAGAGGCTACAAGGAAAATGATGAAAGAAGAAAATCTACCAGATGTCTATTGGAGAGAAGAAATTCATACTATTGTATACATACTTAACATAGTGAAAGCAAGAGAAAACAACACAAAGACTCCCTATGAGCTATGGTATGGAATGATTCCTACTATCAAATACTTCAAAGTGTTTGGAAAATGATGAAAGAAGAAAATCTACTGGATGTCTATTGGAGAGAAGATATTCATACTATTGTTTGCATACTTAATAGAGTGCAAGCAAGAGAAAACAAGACAAAGACTCCCTATGAGCTATGGTATGGAATGATTCCTACTATCAAATACTTCAAAGTGTTTGGAATAAAATGCTATATCAAAAGAGATGATAAAATTAGGAAAGTTTGATGCAAGTTCTAATAAAGGAATCTTCATTGATATTCTACTAGAATTAAAGCTACATTTCTACAACAAGAGGCTAAGAAATAGTTTTGAGAGTGCAAGTGTCAAGGTTTATGAAGACCTATAAAAGAACTCAATAGTGATAGATGGATATGAATTAGATGAGTCTTCTTGCAAAGAAGAAGAAAAAAGATAGGAAAAAGAAGTACAAATTGAAGAGAAAGAAGCTCCAAAAAAGATTCCTAAAACCTCTAAGTATGTGTAGAAGAATAATTTAAAGAATAGATCATTGGTGATAAGAGAAAATGTGTAACACAAGAAGGAAATTTGTTGAAGAATAGGTCAATATATGTTTACTTTCTAAAGTTGAACCCAAAACAATGATTAAAGCATGCAAGGATGAGTATTGGATCAAGGCTATGGAAGAAGAACTAATGCAGATTGAGAAGAATCACACTTGGAAACTTGTCCCAAGACTAGAAAACAAGAATTCTATTGAAAACTAAGTGATATTCTCGAACAAATTGAATGATAATAGAGAAGGGGTAAGGAACAAGGAAAGGCTCATGTATGTCTACTCCACAAGTAGAAGGAATAGAATTTGAGGAGCTATTTTCCTGGTTTACAAATGAAGAAGGAATTATATGAATTGAAGCAAGCTCCCAAAGCCTGGTATGCAAGGTTAGATGTACTTGCTATAGAAAGGATTCAATAATTGTACCATATATAGAAATATTTATTTTAAAGTTGAAAAGATCAAATCTTGATTGTGGTTGTGAATGTTGATGACATAATTTTTGAGGAAATGAAGTTACCAGAAGAAATTTGTAGAAGAGATGCAAAAAGAATTTGAAATGTCAATGTTTGAGAAATTTGCAAAAGAGATGCAAAATGAATTTGAGATGTCAATGTTTGGGGAGATGAATTTCTTCCTTGGGATATAAATCAATCAGACGAAAAAAGGAATATTCATTTCACGGTCAAAGCATGTCAAGGAAATGCTAAAGAAGTTTGGAATGGAATATTCTAAATTGGTATGTAAATTCTATTGTTACTAGCTGCACATTGAGCAAGAATGATGAATCTCGAAGGTTGATCAAAGAAAAATTTAGATCAATGATTGAGGATTACTATATATAACTGCTACTAGACTAAATTATCATGCATGCAGCTCTTTGTGGGTAGATTTCCAAAAGATCCTAGAGAGTCACATGTTGCAACAATAAAGAGGCTATTTAGATACTTGAAGGGAACTATGGATCATGGCTTGTGGTATTCAAAGGATAATGAATTTACTTCGAGTGCTTACACAGAAGAAAATTGGGTTAGTTGTGTATATGATAGAAAAATTACAAGTGGTAGTGAATTCTTTCTTGGATGTAGATTGTTGTCATGGCTAAGAAAGAAACAAGATTCAATGTATTTATCTATGAAATTCAAAATACATTACATCTTTTGAACACAAGTGTTGTGGATGAGGAAAAAACTAAAGGATATTAGAGTGGTATATGATGAACCAATTTCTATCGTATATGATAATACAAGTGCTATAAATATATCAAAGAGTATGATAAGACATTCAAGGACAAAGCATATCTCAATCCAATATCACTTTTTGAGAGAGAAGGTTGTAGAGAATGAAATGAAGCTTGAATATTTTCCTACAAAGGATTAGGTTGCTAATATATTTACTAAGGCTCTTCCTAAGGACACTTTTGGGTATCTCCAAGAGAAGTTATGGGTTCTTTTCCATCCTATTAACTAGATGCATAAGGAGATGCATTAGTACAATGGATCTCAAGATTCATTCTTTGGTTTGGATTGATGTTGGTGGCTACCTCTCAAGGGGAGTAGGTAGTGACATTATTAGTTGTGGTAGTCAAGATGAGTGAAAATTTCCATTGTGTAGTGGTTGTTGATTGATGTAGTATGGTGTGTGATCCTAAGGAGTATGGAAAGTGGAAAAGGAAAGGAAGTTACAAAGTAGTACAAGGTTTTTTTATATCAATCAGAGAGATTCAAATCTATTTCCCTTTTCCATTAATGTCAAAGGGGGAGAATGAGTCATGTGAAAATAGGAGAGAGAGAGTAACGAGTTAGTTGTGTAAGGGGGAGAAAAGAGATAATGAGTTGGTATGGAGTAGAATATTAAGGATTAGAGTTGTTGTGTTAGTTTTTTTTTCACATCATGTGTTACCATTAATGAAAAAGGGGGAGATTATTGCAAGTGTCTATAGTTGGTGTTGTCATTGATGTCAACAAGCTTTGGTGTTGTCATTAGTGTCGATTATATAGGTAGGAGATTATTTCAAGAGTGTGAGCAGTTGGTATTTAATTGATTTTGTCTCGGATGATGCTTTGATTAGTTGCATTATGTTGTCATTAGTAAGCTACTAGTGTCAACCTCTAGTGTTCATTTGATAAGATTTTGTTTATGGATGTATGTGTTATCACCAAATAGTACACCCTTATTGAGTTGAATAACTCAACCTACTAGTACAACACATGATAACTCCCTTGATTGTGGGCCTAGGATATAGGAGTTAACCTCTAGAGTGAGCTGGTTATCTTGGTTTTCACGTATCCTAACTTAAGCTACTACTGCTACTAATTAAAAGGGAAGGAAGATGGCATAAAAATGTAACTAACTATGTGGGTGCTACACCAACTGTATTTTATTCAAATGTGAGACTAAATTTTGGACACACAAACAATCAATAACTCAGCTATGTTTACACAACTCAAGTTTTAACATACTCATGTATCAGTGTTTTATAGAGGTTGATTGTTTTTAGTCCTAGAAGGAAGATAATTATGTGATCTTCACAATTAGAATCTATTTTCACATTAATGCAAACTATAACCTATACAAAATATGTTATTTCTTATTTAAAGGTGCCAAAATAAAACATGTATTTGAGGATTTATTCATGAAATCACAAAAATAAACATCAATCACTAGTTTGCATATAATAAAACAATATTTTGAAGGTAGAAAACTAGAATTTTATTATTGGAAGGTGTCTTTACAACTGCATACAGTCTAAAATATGCTCCAATTGCTTCAAAATATGAAATTACATTGCTTGTTTTTAGTTTAAAAATTGAAAAACTAAGTTACAATACACCAAAAGATAGAAAGAAGCTTTTAATCAGCTTATAATACTTCTCCAAAAGTGAAAGAAATAACTCAAAATGAAATAGGTCATCGCCCTTTTACAAAAAATCATTTCTAACTCATAGTCTTAAGTTGCAATCAATACATGACATGTGTCACATCTTGAACAAGTCAAAGTCCCTCTTAAGTTGATTGTTTCCTCTCCACCTGCACGCCTAAAACTGCCTTCCTCAAATTGGCTCCTTTAAAGCCTCTTCAAATTTTCCATCAAGGTGTAGGATATGTTATTTGTTGAATTTATCAACTATGGTGATGATGGTGCTGCCACATATGCTTTTGATTATTACTTTTCAAACTATTTACTTCATAAATATAGGACATGTTCCCTATTTTTCTTTAACTTCTATCTTCATCATTCTCTAGACCTTATCTTCCCCTTATCTACTCTTTATGCCTCAAAACTTCCACTTGCACATAAGTAGGAGATAATTTGAATGAGTTTAAGCTGAACTGGGAGTATCTAGGCATAGAATAATCTCCTTCAATGCATATTCACCCTAACCAATCACCTATCTTGCCTTTTCCATGATGGATCCTAGGTGTCCTTTGATAATGTTTCATAGCATTTTTTGTTATGTCCGTCCTTTGATCAAGAACAACTTATAGTTGAATCTTGTGTCACCATCATAAATAGCTCTTCCAATATTGTCCTTTTATTATATGCTTTAATAGTCCATTGTATTTGCTGCCCTTAGTCTTCTTTT
Source organism: Sequoia sempervirens (assembly GCA_007258455.2). Taxonomy (NCBI): domain Eukaryota; kingdom Viridiplantae; phylum Streptophyta; class Pinopsida; order Cupressales; family Cupressaceae; genus Sequoia; species Sequoia sempervirens. The sequence goes on along the minus strand of VDFB02166780.1, from coordinate 12,432 downwards.
CATGCTTGATCCTTTGTGAGAATGTCTTCCCTCTTCATTCTTTGCAAGGTACTTATCATATTTTTTTTCTCTATCCTATCTATCATGGTTGTCATTTCCTTATAGTGGATGTCATTACTAAACAAAAACTTGCCCACATTCATCTAGGTGCTTAAGCACTAAAGCTAACCTTTTTTATTCAATTCCTTGGATTGGACTACCATGTTGGCTACCTATAGGCTTGTATGATATATGGTTGGTTATGCATGGACTGTCACCTCACTTCCTCTTGATTATCTACTCCATTTTTTCTTTTAATGATTTTTCCATTGTTTCTTTTCATAATGATCCCAACTTACCACCCTTTTTAATAGTCAATACTATCATTCATTATCACTATTCTCCATGACTTTTACCATTGGAAAAACACTTTTTGCAATTACCAAAATGGTATTGGAAAAGGAGAACAAAATATATGCATCAAACTCATCATTTACATTCCTTTTAACTATCCAAAATGCATTGGGAAAACCATGATAACTATAACACTTAATCTCAAACAAAGTCATTCTGTACATCTTGTTTTCCATTGTTAAAGCTTATCCTTAATGTGGCCTCCTTAACAAATTTTTTTCTCCCCATTTCATGCATAGTATTCACACCTCTTCTATTTCTAGTCATTCCCTATACTTATTTTGAGTGACTTGTTTAATGAGTTCCTTTTCCTTTTGAAGATGAATTCTATTGAACCTTGTATGATTGTGTCTTCACTTCCAATGCTTTGTATTGTTCTCTTTGCACTACAAACTACTATTACATGAGCTATCATTATTCAATGAATGAGGTTTGCACCTCGTTCTTTGTCCTCCTTTTATTCTTCTAATCAAAACTATGTCCTATTGCAAAGATTTTCCTTGAAATAGACCTGCCCTTCTAAGTATTCAGTCTTCACAAGTCTTCATTGTCCACTAAAAAATTGTACAAGTTGGCTCTTGGAATTTTCATCATCATTTCATAATCATTCATTATGATTATCATAGGCCTATGGCCCAATTTTTTGCAAAGTAATTGTCCCTTTAAAAACTACCACTTCCCTCTAACTTTGTTGTCCATTGTTAACTATTATCAACTATGACTTTAGGTTGCAATTGACTACCCTAGCATATGTTGCTATCATGGGATGAATTTCCTAGTATTGTATGTGTAACAATCACTGTCTTGCATGTATTCTTCACATTGGCTCTGTGATATGCAACCTACCCCCCATTTTTCCTTATCACTATAGCATAATTTCTGCTCTTGTAAACTATTCATGAAAGTATCCTTATTAGGTTATGCTATCATGTAAGGTCATGTATGCACTACATAGTGCTTTCAATGACTACAATATACCTTTTAAACTTTTTTATTCAAATCATAACAAGTAGCACTATTTTCACTATATTTTTAGACATTATTTTTGAAGAACTAATAGGAGAACCCATAGCACCTAAAAAATAAAAAAATCCTTTTATTAACACCACTACTACTTTAGCAGTTTTCCTTTATACTTGTCCATTGCCATCCATTTCCTTTGACACCTATTTGTTTTGAAAGTATGGCACTATTCATGCCTTTTGAAGGGACTAACCACTAGCAAACTCAAGATATTAGAAACCAAAAAGGTATAACTAATTCATGAATGTAGTGTAAGTAAGCTTCACCTTCAAACTACCCTTTTTTCCTAGCCTTGTGGATACTACCCTCTATTTATGCTCTTATTTTTACAACTACAACCTCCCCTAGATAATTTGATAATAATCTCATGTTGATATCAAAGAATACAATATTGCAATTCGAATATCAGTCAGGATAGTTAATGCCATCAAAACTCTAAGGAAATTGCACAAAACAAACCTTCTTTTCACACAATTCCTACAAAATTATTATCTTTATCCATTAATTTGAAGCCTTTGAATCTTCCATTGAGATATATGATAATTCCATCTCTTGATCATTGTGCATTTGTAGGCTCTTAACATCACTGTCACTTTGCATCTTCTCATGAAATCCTTTTAAACTCTCAATACCTTGAGGAAAAGTATCAAGATCATAATAATAGAACCTATTCACATGATCATACCTTTGATTCTTTTGTTAATTGATAAAATTACATACTTTCCTTCTTTAGTTACACCAGCCACAACTATCCACTCAAGGTTTCAAGATAAGGAGCATCAATCATATCCACATGTATAGTTTTCATCATTGATAAAATACAATTATCACTTAGACTGTCTTGGAAACCCAACTGTGCATACATAAACAGTGCCATCTTGTTATTGTGAAGGAAGATGAGCCAAATAATGATGACTCCATCTCTTTAAATTGTAAATGGAATTATATGTTGCTCCTACCATTTGTGTAACATATTACAAGCATTATCAATCATCTTGACAAACTCATCAATGAAACACCATAGTCTACTAAAACCATTACCTCATTTTCTAATCTTTGTTCACCTAGGTTTTCTTAGATAAAACCAATTTTGTAGCCATATGTACATTATTTTTACATCACTCACTATGATTGATAGAGCTTCATCCATTATGAAAACCCATGAACTTCTGAATGATATTTTTCAATAAACACAAGGAAAAAAAACATATTTGAAAGGTATTCTAAGCTAATGGTTGAAGAAAGCTTCTCTTCTAAAAAACAACCTAAGAATATCTTATGATTATCAATGAATGAAAGTGAATGAATTTTTCACAACAAGAATTATCTCTAATGAATGAACACCTTACAACCCTCTTAGACTTTCATTTATCATCTATAAAACCATTCCACTATTTAATTTCTCACCCAAACAAGCATGATGACTCGGAGATACAAACACACAAGGAGATGCACAATCCTCATGTCATGCATAATGAATGTAGTTCCTTCCCATAATCATAACAAAGGATCTATAGAGAAGAAATAAACAAACCTGTATTCTTTTATTTGTGCAATATTCTTGCTTATGTATGAGTTGATAAAAGTGATTTCTATACTCTCTCAATGCATCTAATATTCTCCTTAACCTCTACAATTTCCGCCCTTATCTGCAACTACCCCCTTATCTCAGGAGCTCTTTGTCTTCTTTTTTTCATGCACCATGCAAGCCTTTCCCCCTTTTTCTACAATGTGTAATCTTCTCTAGAAAACCCATAATCCCTCTCAAACCACCATGTGAGGACTCCAAAATTTTTCAACCAAACCCTAACATTTTTGTTATTGAGTGGAATGAAAACTATTCTCTTCTTGGCACCCAAAAATGACTAAGTAAAAAATTATTCACTTTTCTATTTTGCCTCTCTTACTTTTTCTATGTGGATTTTCACATTTACATTCCCCCTTTGACCTTCAATAAAACATTTTTCTCTATAAACATTTAGCAATATGTTTTAAATCAAAGTGTCAACATCTTTGGCAACCTCTAATGGAGATTTTCCTGCTAAAATTTAGTGACTAGCTACCTTAGACCATCCATTGGGCATATGAGTCATGAAGGAACTTGAGAAGAAACTAAATAAAAAAACCTTGTCTTACTATTATTGTAGACATTTTACAGTGCTTGAAACCTTCCAACTTATTCAACCTACCAAAGACTTGATGCAAAACATGATTGAAACTAACGGACTGACTATGTATTAGTACTTTGAGGAATGTAAAGACATGTAAACTAACCTATACTAACTAGGAACATGACCTCCTCAAACAAAACCATTGATAGGTGTGGACACAAAAAAAGTAACCCTTCTACTCTTTCTTCCTATTTAGGCCCTTCTTTTGGCTTGATTTTTCCTTGATTTAATGATGTGAGGTGTTTTACACATCCACATTAGGTCTTGGACCCTTGCAAATTGAATAAAATGCATCTAACAATGTCTTGTAAAGGTGTTGTAAAGTGTTGTGAATCACTTTCACACTTTTCTAGACTTTTATTAAGCATCTAGGTCTAATGAACCTATTTTCCCCTTATAAAATGTATTTAATTGCATTCTCACATTAATCTAGAAGGTTGGTAAATTAAACCTAATTATAATCTAGTCTTGTAATGTGTCTTACACATTTAGATTGGATGTTGTGCCTTTCTAGGCTATGTGGACCTCATTTTAATGTTGTAAAGTGTATTTAATCAAACTTTCACATTGAACTTTGTCTCCCAAGACCTAATTACCCTTTTCATCACCATTAGTAGGCCCCTATGACCCCATATTGTACATCTTGAGGCATAATTTGATTAAATACCTGACTAAATCATCATATAAACCATAATTTTTTCACTCATCGACAATCCAGTTGACAAAAGAGACCTTGTGGGACCAAGTTTCCCATCTGGGAAAATTAGTCCCATCTAGGTGGGTCTAAGTTGCCCAACTTGGTGACTTAGTCCCATTTGGGCTATTTTCAAGGTTTAGACAAAAAAAATTAGATTTTAAGTTTATTTTTTCATTCATGTCAGCCTTGGGGATCAAATTAATAGGAAAATTAGGTGGATTTCCTATAAATACAAGCTTCTAAACCCTAACTCATAATTAATTCATTTTTCATTCATCATTCTTCATGTTCTCAAGTCAAGCAAGCTAGGTTTTTAGCATTCTAAGTCATCAAGATAGCTTTTTTAGCCATTCAAGCAAAAATTCTTCATCTATTGCTACAAAAATTCAAGATCTATCATCATGGAAAGTCTCTAACTCCATTATTTCATACTTCATTACATTATTTCTCCATTTTGGTTTAATTACCCCAAAAGGGGTTTGACTAAGGCAAACCCCCATGCCCTAACATTCAACATTTCTCTCTCTTTCCTTGTGTGTTTGTACATTTAGGTATCTTGAAGGCTTGGAAATCATTGAATAATAGTTTGAAAAGTTTTTGAAGACATATCCTCATTGCTTAGGTAAAAATACCCACAAAAAGTCACTTATAGAGTTGAAAATCAAAGTTTTAGAACCAGACACTTAGAGAAATAAAAAGTACAAATTGAGGGCTTTTGTTTCCACTTTCAGATTTTTTTAGAAAAGCCAAAGTGGACTAAGTTTTCAACAATGGTGACTTAGTCCCACTGCACATTTTTTTTTAGAGTTTTCTATAGATTTGGATACCCATTTGGTTGAAAAAGACTTTGGTACAATTTTCTAGATCTAGGACTAGGTCACCTAGAATGGTGTAAGTGTCCCAGTAGGCCAAATTTTTAGGATCAGTAACATTTCCAGTCTCCATTCTAGTCTGCAACACATTTCCAAGTGCGTACTTTCTGATTTACTTCCCTTTTCTATTTCATTTTCATTTCTATTCATCTCTCTAGGTCTTTTTGCTTACAACACTATGTTTTCAAAAACCTTGCATTTCCTTTGTTTTCATTAATAATCAATATATTTCATCAGTTTATTGCACTTAGGACATTACAATTAGGCTTATTTCATCCATATCTTATTAGTCTTGAATGAGGACATTTCCCATTTTGGCCCACCTCTATCCTTTTAGGTGAAAAACCCTAGAAGTGTTAGAGCATTAGGGTGCCAAAATATTTGTCCACAACAGGTTTATTGAAGTAGCATTCTTTTCTCAAAAACTTACAATATTTGTCATGTTCATGAGAAGCCCAAAAAAGATGCAACAAAAGTAGAAACTCAATGAATAGTTACAATTCCTTTTGTAATCTACATAAAAAAATTCACCTCCTTCTTTGTGTTGACCATATATACTATTCCTTTGTATTAGATAAGTGAGTTGAATTTGATCTCTTTTAGATGCAACTCTAAATTCAGATCTTGTCTCAATTGTAATGCCAGGCTTAGGTGCAAGAATGACTTGTGGCACTTGCTGGTCCTACTTCTTGGCTAAATGTTTGATTGGACATGCTCTTGAAAACACAAAATTTGAATTCCTATTGTTGGCTTGATGTTTATGCACTACTTCGTTATCATCATGTAGACTGGAATGATTTGACTCATTCCATTCAAATGGATACATGGTTGCATTCTCCTCTAGTTCATGATACTCATAAATTTCTAATTCATTAAGTGTTATCTTGGCGTCAAGACTTGAACAAAAGTCTTCAATGATGCTAGAAATACTATCTTCATCAATTTCCAGCTCACTCTCCTCATGAATATCAACATTCACACTCTTCTCATGCTCATTTTCATCCTCTATCTGCTCCAAGACTTGTGATGACAATCAAACCTGCATATTCTTTTCATCCTCATCAACAAAACAAGGATGTTCATGAAATAATAGTGCCAAATTCTCATTTCCACCACCTTTTCTTTTTTTTTCTATCTCACTACCCCAAAAAGCCATGCTCTTCAACCTACTATTCATGATTTTTCCCTTCTAAAGGTGTTGTCTTGATATCCAAGTTTGCACAAAATATCTCTAAATCATCCAAAAAATAGATCTTCTTCAACCTCTTCCTTGTTTTTTTTTGTAAGAGGATTGATTTTGACCTCATAGCATCTTTGACCAGCAACCTTGTGTATACCAACTTCATCTCTATCTTGTAAAACATAACTATCTTCATTTTTCCTTTTATAAATCAATATCTTTTCAAGCTTGCTTCCATCTTCTATCTGCTCTAAAACTTGTAAAGTCATTGAAATTTGTATACTCTCTTTTTCTTGCTCAATGAAATAAGGAAGCTCATCATGTAAAAAAATAAAAAATCTTCATCCACATTACTCTTTCCTTCCTTACTACCTTGCTATCCCAACTAATTTGTTGACATAGGAATGTTCTCTTCATCCTCAACAAAATATGGGATTTTTTCAAAGAAATATGTTAGAAATTCATGTTCAACACTTCCTACTGGTCTCTCATACTATTGTCCTACTTGATTATTCTCATCATTCCCTTGTAACTTGGGATACTAGGCTCTTGCGAAGTATGGATGCCCCTAAAACTTGGGATATCTAACTTAAAATATTGACTTGAAGACTTAGAAGGAATACCTTTCTTGAAACTTGGGATTTCATAATTGGGAGGCTCTTCCTTCACATGTTGATCCAAAATGAAAGAGGTTGATTTGGATTCTATCTTTTATGCTTGGGAAAACAAGAACCTCATCTACTCTTGTTTGGAAACAATATTTTTTGCAAGAGACTCGTCATATTGCTCCTTTGGGTAATCCATATATTCTTGATAAGCCAACTCTTCCAGATAATCCAACTCTTGTTGGAAGTCATACTTTTGGTGTCCTTCAATTTTACTCATTTTCCTTTGAAAATCCAACATTATGTCCTTGACACTTATTTTATAAACATTTTGAGGCTGATTGTGAGGATAGCTATACTAGTTTCTTTGTGTAACAAAGTTATTTGAAATAAAACTAGCTAAATGTTCATTGCAATATGGCTCATGGGAAGGTGTATGAATAGAATTATCATGAAATCAAGGGTGATAAACCTATCTTCATGAAATGAAGACATGATGTAGCATTTAAAGAAGCTAAAAATTCATTGAGCTATCATAAAATCAAAATTATTAAGACTTATTTTCGCAATAATTTGAGCACATACCAACACTTGGTCCTTCAAAAATGACTAGAATGAATTTATCAAATATCAACAATGATAAGACAAAATTTGATCTATGATAACTCAAATGGTCCCAACGAGCATGCCAAAAACTGTTATCACCATATAGTGCACCCCTATTGAGTTACAAAACTGAACCTACTGATGAAGCATAGGATAAATCACCTAATTGTGGGCTCAGGATATGGGAGTATTTGATGATTTTTTTAGCACTTTCTCAACACAAGCAGTGCAAGATACACTACCTCTCTTGAAAGTCAATCTCCAACAAGTTGCTGAAAATTACCCCAAGATCTCTTGGGTGTTAGGTCATGACTTACATGGAATCTCTCAGTTGGTTCAATGCGATTTTGTTGTTAATCATAGGGCAAACATATGAAGTTAAACTAGAGGGAAGTTGGATCTTAAGATGGAGTTCTTGAGATGGGGAAGTTAGTGTACAATTGTTGCAGGGTCAAACAACAATCTTAAACTCCTATTTCAGATTTAGATTTGACTTTACAATGTGCAATGAACCTTAGCATAGGTTATTTATTAAAAAAAAGAAAAAAAGGCAAGGAGGAAAGGAGGTTTCTAGATCTGAACTAGCAATGAACAATGATCATGGAGGGATTCTACTATGGACAACCTTCCTAAAATAGAATTCCACTTAACCAGATTACCTCACAGTCTCATGAAATTTGTGAAAGCTTCCAAGGACTATAGATATTCAATCATTCATTCACCATAAGCACGAATAAAAGATAGAAGTTTAGAGAATATTTTTAGTTTATGCTCAGACTAACTTTACACACCTATTTATCATCAATAAACAACAAAAATTATGGATGAGGAAAGTTGCCAACACACAACAGAATTCTCCAAAACTAATGAACAACATTAACTAATCTACTAAAGCAAGTTGAAACATGTAGAATAGAAAATTAGATCAACTCAAATCAATTAACTATGGGAGAAGAACCATGTAACATGCAACTAAAACTCAAGAATTCACCAAAATCCAATAAACTTCTATTAAAATTTCAGTAGCATGCCTTTACAACAACTCAACTCTCTCTTGAAAATGAGAGGAGACCCCCTATTTATAGTGTCCAAAAAGAAAAATGAATGGCCAAGATTGATTTTCATTGTGTGGTGAAGATTCACTACAAACTAGGGTTTCACCTACCCCCATATATATTAAAATTTAAAATTACATCCTTGTACTCTAACCTATTTTTTCTTCTTGTGGCAAAATTGTAGCTCTTTTTTCTTTTGTTGATTTCCTTTTGCTACAACTAATTTGTGAGGAACTCATCATCAATGATTGGGTTGCCTTCATTCTTCTTCACAGTGTCATATTCTATAAAATTTAGGATCAAAACCTAGAGCTTATTCCATTCCAATATATTCGATTGGATCACTTGAAAGTTTAGCCTCCTTGATTTGCTAGTGATCTCATCCCTGTCCTTGTCACATTTCTACATGTTCTTTAACACTTGCTCAGATTGAGTGAAGGTTTGAGCAACAAAACCCATGAAATCTAACATCAGTGCATTCGCGATCCTATTTTCCATTTTCTTGTGGAAATATGGCTTTAATTTCTTTGGATCTAGCTCACTAGCAGGCACATCAATATCTATCATCATTTTTAGGTATTCTACATAGTCTACCTTGATTTTCTTGACCTAAATATCCAACTCCACTTCATGGAGCACTCATTTCAACACTTCCTTTCAATGATCCAAGCCTAGCTTCCATTTTTCTATGAGCTAGTGGTCATCCTTTATGAAGGAAATATCTTTCTCCCAAGATTTATCTAGTATATTAAGGATTTCTTCAAGTTTGGGATTTATCTAGTAGAGACTTTGGCTACTCAGCCTCTAGTTCTTCTCCCTCATGGAGGGGGTCCTCATGGATCATAGTGAGAGTGCTTGTTGTTCTTTTCCTTTTGTAGAATTTACCCTCTAAAGGCTTGGTTGAGTATACCTAGGGTTTAGGCTACCTTTCAGCCATCTCTTTTCTCTTCCTTGACTTGGTGGCTATAGGAGATTTTGAGGTTTCTCCAATAGTTGTCCCACTATCAGTTTCACTTGCTGGTTCATCTTCAAATTCTCCATAGGTTAAGGCGATTCCTTGTTACTTCAGTTGGTAAATCTTCCTGCCAATCCATTCCTTGGTTCTAACCTCAATAGGATTTGTTAAGATATTGAGGTCATCAACCTCTTGCTTGTTCCAGTCAATTAGCAGCAGTGGGAGATTAGCAACTGCATTATACCGAGGATCAATCACTGTATTTTCATCCTCCACCACTTGATCTGGCACAGGGAACAAGTTGACCTTCAAAAAATGCGTTGTCATGTGCATGTAGTGCCTCATTTTCACTTCTTTGTCATTATTGCAATTGGCCCAAAAGTCTTCCACATCATGTAAATGGGCATATTCAGCTACAACCATCCTTTTGAGTTTGCCATAGGGGTCCATTCATGGCTGAGCAATGTGGAACTTCAGGTTATACTCCATGAGTTCTTTATCTAAATTGTCTAAAAATTGAGATGTGTGGAGTTCATACATCCATTAGCCGAAGGAGAGGGGATAAGGAATCCCTGCCTTATGCTTGCTGCTTAGGAGGGCATGTGCATGCCATAGTTGCTGAGAGAGTTCTAGCAATATTATCTGGTCATTTGGGTATTGGGGAAGCTTATATGGCTTCTTTGAGAAACCTTTGGCTCGGATGTATGTAAATGTTAGAAATTGTATGAACAAGAAGGAGAATTGGTAGAGGAAGTTATTAGCACTATGGGAGATTCTCCTTGAGAAGTCACCTCTAAGCAATCTGATAATATGGCCTATGAAAGCATCATTGACTCTGCAATAATCCCTCTTGAAGTTCTTGTACTGTAGCTAAGGGTGTCTGTCATAAGCCTTCAATTCTCAATTGAGAGCTTCATCAAGAGCCCTGAACAAGCCTCGATATTGTGTCTTATCAGCTATTAAATAAACCAAGTATTAGTTCATGTAGAAGCGTGAAGTCTTCTTGACAACCATAAATTGATCATGCAAGCAATTGTTAATCATTCTTGCCCAACAAAATTAAGCTTTATGACAAAGGATCTCTTCTACGAAATATAGCATCCACTCTTGGAAGTAGGAAATGGTTGGAAGGCCCATGACTCTACTTACTAGGGTTACCAAGTCATGGTAATCCTCATAAAAATCACTACAGAAGAGCTCTTGGGTACCTTAGCTACACTACCCCTCTTTTCTTTTAACCAATATTGATTGATAAATTTTTTCATTTGAGAGGGTCCTCATCCTACATTTTTTCCCATATTCCATGGATGCTTCTTCCATTTTTCTGAAGGTAGGGATATGAAAAGCTCTTCCTATTGACTTGGTAGATAAGTCAGCCAATAAATTTCTATCTCTGTCCACAATTGTTCTAGACTATGGCTGATATGCCCCCTGCAAGCTATTATAAGCTTGGGAGCAATGAGGGAAGCTAAATAACTACCAACCTTATCCAACCCACTACTTTTGATATTTCTTACATTTTCTATTGTGGGGTTAATTTGGACCCTTTCCTTAAATTCATCAATATCTATGCATCTGATTTTGGTATTTGAAACCTTCTTCCAGGTTGAGGTGACCTTTGAGTTGGGGTTCCCTTGGAACTCTTGTACTTCCATTTGATCCTTGTCCTCTTTTTCCCCAAGGTGCTTTGGCTGATTTCTTTCCTTTGTCTTTCTCCACTGCCACCTCCAAAGGTCCTGCACCTAGTTCCATATATCCTGTAGGTGAGAAAGAGGCAAGCATATTTAGAGCATAAAACAATGGGAAAGTTAGCCAAAATTCCATGAAATAGTCTTAGATCAGATAATTCATCACTTAACAATCCTATCATATCTTTTGAATCAACATTAACCTTTTGCAGGGGGAGTTTTAGCAAGGTGGGCCTAGGTGTGCAGACTTCCCTTGGATGGTGGTTGTTCTAGAGCTACTGTAGGAGATACAACAATCAGGGCATGGCAGCTCACTTGTCCCAACCCACACCAAGATTTGGGCATAGGGTGGGGTCCACCAGGGAGGTCGCTCTATTTTGGTAGGTGGGTCAAAGTCACTTTGATGTTTTGAGGGCATTAAGTGCATCATTTGGACACACAAGTGTAATAGGCTACTTGGTTGTCTAGGATCTTCCATGGAAATAGTGCTAGTAAGGTGACGGTCCATGGGCGACATTCTGGTGGATGGGACCCATGAATTTGAAAGGTAGGAGCGTAGTGCATTTGGAGTTCGGTCCTTTCGGGTTGGATGAGGCGGGAAGACATTTGGTGATGGTCATTTGAAACATCGAAGGTTAGAAATTGGTTCGGTAGTTGAAACTCACCACCTTGGGTCTACAAAGGCTTTGGTTTCATTTTTCTATCATTGGAAAGTTCAAAGGAAATGGGTAGGTTGGGTCCCATGTAGTGGGCGGACATGAATCATTTTCGTTTAAGGAATAGTGGGACTAGGGTGGAGCTCTGAAGATGGCAGCCCGTGAGAGATGGATCGCTTAAGATTCATCACTTAATGATTTTCATTTTGGAATACAAGTGGACACTGAGGGCTCAAGACCCAAAGAGCAGAGAGTCAGTCGCTAGGAGCCATTCAGAATGGTGGAATCACCATGGAAGTCTACAGATGGAAGTCCGCTAGGAGGGACCAGAGAATAGGTTAATACTTGGTCATTTTGGGGCAAGTGAAATTGATCGACAGAGACAAGCTTGGGACTTGACGGTCGGGTGGAGGGTGAGGTTTTTTCATTCAGGATAGTTGTTTATGCACCAACAAAAAGGGAGCAGAAGTCTGCGAAGGTCGGCTCGACAAAGAAGATCACTTGGATTTGGGTCAAGATGGCAGATGAGGC